>ML788185.1:695276-707561 GCA_009831015.1 Picea engelmannii | reverse complement strand
CATGTTAAGGGTTGGTGTGGCTCAGGCCGGGTGCGATCCCCGGGTGATTTTGACGGCTTAGATGCCCCTGAGTCGCAGTTTCTCAAGCCACAGGTTAATCGCGTAGCCAACAGGTTCCGCACAAATTAACAAACAAAAAAAAAACATAAAACTTTAATTAAAATTAAAACCAAAAAGAAAATTACAAACCTACATATTATTGCGGTGTCGTAGGGGGTGATTCTCGGCATCACCCCAGCCCCCACAAGCTAAGCTTTAGTCCCACGGGGCCAAGACTTAGCCCGTGGGGGCTGGGGTGATGTCGGGCATCACCCCAGCTCCCAGTGGCTAAACCCTGGTTCCACGGGGCTAAGGCTTAGCCCCTGGGGGCTGGGGCAATTCCTGACATTACCCGAGCCCCCATGGGTTAATCCTTGGCCCCGTGGGACCAGGGATTACCCTTGGGGGCTGGGGTGATGCCCGAAATCACCCCCCACGACACCCATGACGCCCAAAATAGGCATTGTTGGTGTCGTGGGGGGTGATTTCGGGCATCACCCCAGCCCCCAGGGGTTAAGCCCTGGTCCCACGGGGCCAAGGCTTAGCCCATGGGGGCTGGGGTGATGTCGGGAATCGCCTTAGCCCCGTGTGTCCAGGGTTTATCCCCTAGGGGCTGGGGTGATTCCTAGCATCACCCCAGCCCCCACGGGCTAAGCCTTGACCCCGTGGGACCAGGGCTTAGCCACTGGGGGGTTGGGGTGATGCCCAACATCACCCCCCATGGCCTCCCATCACCGGTGCATACGCTTTTTTTAATTTGTTTCTTTTAAAATAAAAATTTACATATTTTTAAGTTTTTTAATAAACAATTTAATTTTTTTTTGTAATTTTATGTTTTTTTTTTAAGTTTTATTTTTTATTTTTCTTCTAATTTTGTAGTTTAAGTGTGTTAATTTGTTTTTTTTAATATATTTTTTTATTGTTCTTTGTGTTTTTTAAACCTTTCTAAAGTTTGTAGGCAATAAATTTGGTTTTGTTACCTTTTTTTTTTTCGTTTTTTTTTCTAGATTTAGCTTAGTTTATATATTTGTTTTTTTTTTCCTCTTTAGTTTTTTAAGTTTCTCTTTAATCTTTTTTATTATCTAAATTTTCTTTTTAATTTAATTTTTTTTTAATTTAGTTCTTTTATTTTTCTTAGTTATTTTTAGTTTTTAAAAGAATTATATATTTTTTGTTAAATATTAAAAAATAGTGTCATTTAACTACAATTTTTTTCCATGTATTGAA
Organism: Picea engelmannii; assembly: GCA_009831015.1. Classification (NCBI taxonomy): domain Eukaryota; kingdom Viridiplantae; phylum Streptophyta; class Pinopsida; order Pinales; family Pinaceae; genus Picea; species Picea engelmannii. Next base: position 706,295 of record ML788185.1, on the reverse strand, counting down.
GTAAAGGTAAACAATGTGTTAAGAATGATGTTTTCCACTATATTTTAAAATTATGGAACAATAAATTAATTAAGGAGACACAATTATATGAAAAAACCTAACTTCAAAAAAGTAAATAGTAAAAAATATTTTTAAGATTGAAAGAAGCATGGAAAAATGACTAAAAACACCCTTGAATAAAAATTCAAAAAAAAAATGAAAAAAACGAAAATAGATGAAAAATAAATATTTTAAAAAAAATGTAGAAACATTGTGGATCAAAAAATTTAAAATATAAAAAAAAAACACCTAAAAAGGGAAAGGGGGTGCTACTGGTAGCACCATTTTTAAAAACGAGGTAAAAAATTGGACCCCCCAAAAAACGAGAACTCTGTAGAGTTCTCGTCAAGTTGGTAACTATGTTGACTATGAACTCATACAACTTGACGAGATCCGGTAGAGGTATCACTATATGAAGAAGTTAAAATCAATTGCAGATTAAGTTTCATTGCAATTCGTTTGAAAACAAGGTTGTGTGGCAACGTAGTCCCTGCCAAGCAGGTTATAAGGTAAATTGTGGAAAATGGGGTCAAATTGTAAATGACGGAAGTGTTCGGTGCAACATGTATATCACGGAAATGTTGTGTGCAACATGTATATCACGGAACATGGGACATAAAATTTCATTAGCGCTAAGGTGCGACCCCGCAGAGAGATAATTGGTTAAGTTTGTCATGTTGAAGTGGGATAGGAAAAAGTAGTAGAGGCAGATGGAAACTGCAACGAAAATGTGGCAAACAGCATGGAGCACAAGGAAAAAATTTGGAAATTTAAATGCATTTGTCATATAGACTGGTGAAAGATAAAAATGTATGAGGACATAAATTTAAAAGGAGATAAGAAGACAGTTTTATTTGAAATATCTCAAAAAATAAAAGTTTGTTACATATTACTGAAAATTTTGAAATATATCAAAAAATAAAAGTCTTTTACATATTACTGGAAATTTCAATGTGTTTGTTATATAGACTGGGATTGGGGCTCTCACAGACTATAAGAGAAATATGTACAAGAAACATGATTGTAGAAAGAAGATAGAGTGCAATACCTGCAAAAAAATAAATTGAAAGGTATAAGTGTTTGGCTAAATTTATATTTAAAAAAGTGGAATAACTGGGTTGATAAACAAAGCAGGATGCGATCAGTAGACTTACAGTGATGGTACATATGAGCCCTTTTGCTATTTGTTTTTGGCTTCCATTTCATTGATGTCGTCGATGACTGTTGGAATCGTGGCAACTGTCTATTTCCTTTCATCGATGGCCTGCTTCAATTCCCTTTCGAGCCATTCTTCAATGTAGCTTCTCATTGGGGTGACGTTGATCTCATTCCGGATTTTTATGTTGAAAAGATCATTTTCTAATTCCCGGAAGTCGATAGAAAGATTACACAGAGTCTGATGAATTTCCTCATTCTGTACTGAATAGTCAACTAGCCAGTCGTCGACGTGAGCTTGATCATATTCAAGGATGTTTTAAAACTTTTCCAAAGACAACGCCTTAAACATATCAACCTCTTTATCGAACTCTTACCTAGTTAAGGGAAAGGAGTTTGCGATTAAGTCGGGGTCTTGGAAGTCATTGGTGTTTCCAGCGAAGTTTATTCTTGACAGCCTTGTGAATAATTTATCTTTCTTTGATATGGCTTGTTCACATGACTGAACAATGAGATGCAGGTTCTTCACTTTTTCTTTCCAACATGCATTTAATTGACAGATCCGGTTTTTTGATGGAAGATATTGTTGTCTTCTTTTTGTTTCTGTCATATTGTTGACAATGGGGCCAAAAGGAAGGACTGTGTTTAAATGAAAATGTTCTTCATCTTTTAACTCCGCCTGCAAATATTCGAGAAAACTATGTGCCTTGTTTCCAAGGGATGTGATGGTTTGTGATGTTTTCCACGCCTCAGTAACTAGTTCCATTCTTTTCTTGATATTATTCTCCACATATCCTCTACAGGATGCGAGGAGGTTGGAGGATCCTTTTAAGTTGGTTGCAAGGGTGGAAGGCATGGCTATTTCCAAAGGATTGGAAAGCAATGACATAGGAATCAAAGCCTCTTCCAATTCCTTACCCGGTCCTTCAGTCTGGCATTCTCGGCCTCGATGCCTCCAATGGAATCATGAAGTGCATCTTCGCTCGCCTTATGGAGTTGACAGATTTGGGATGACCGCATGTTGGCAAGGTCAACCTCTGAATGAGATTTTCCTTTCTTATTTTTTACATCTTTTTTCTCAATTATCAATTTTTTGAACTGGCTGTAAAAAACAACGCTCTGGAACACGAAGGATTCATCTTTGTCAAAATTTTCAGTATCGGATATGTCCATTGGACGACTATGTTGGATGGCGTCTCCGGGATGATCAATGTAGCAGAGCATGCTATCTAGATTAGTGTCAAGTTCCATGTTCTCACTCTGAATTTTCGGCTCTTCCGTCTGTCCCACATTTTTTTTTCTCTTCTTGTCTATTGGAATCTTGTGAGAACTATAATTTTAGAGTGAGGAGGGTCGTTATCTCCTCCTCTGTTTGAAGAACTCTGAGTTTCTTTGTTGTTGTGGTGGGTCATTGGAGTGATGCTCCGGGATGTCGTACTTTTTGGAGTGTTATTCGTCGATTGAACACTCTTGTCACCGGGGCCTTTCCCCTGTGGCCTGTACAATTTAGTGTTGCTTTGTAGTGTCTCTAGGTCACCGGCATCAGAAGCATGAGCGTTGCCACTAGTGTCTCTGTTTTCAGACAAGTGTGTTTTGAGAAAACAAGCACCGAGGCCAAGTGTTTTTGAATGTTGTTGAAAAATATTATCGAGGTCGAACCCTCTTATGCTTTCAACATATCTCAGGTTGAAGTTACTAGAATGTGCTGCGAATTTGTCAATTTTGTTGACGTTTTTCAACACAAACTCTCGACTTTCCAAGGCAGAGGAATGAACTGTTTTTTTCTCTTCTTTTGCAATAGATGCAACCAGTAGTTGTATTGTCGTGCTACTTCTGCAACAAACATTATGTCCGTAATGTGACATGGAAGGAGAACAAGTTTTTCTGTGGAGCCAAACAAAATTATCACAGTGTAATTATCCAAATGTTCAAGTGTCCCCTTCCTGTCCAAAAAACTGGTTGCCTTTTCAGATATGGGGGAGCATCTTCTCCTAACAACAAAACTTTGAAAACATACATGAAGCCATTAAAAGCCTCATAAAAATAGTGGGAATCCTTGTGCTTCCACAAGGCCTGGTACCAGAACGTTACTGGGTTGAATTCCCAGTTGGCATTCTTGGACGGAGACAGTTCTGGAAACTGATAGCAATGTGCTATCGCAAAAACTAAGTAGGATGACATATAAATTTTCTTTTCCCTTTTGAAGCTTGACAATTGGGAACAGATTTCATGGGAAATTAACTTGCCCCAATAAAAAATGGCTTTTTCATTGATTGTAAAATATAAAATATAAAGAGCCATCTGGGAAACAGTTGTTGTGGACTCCTGTCCTGTTATTCTTGTAAACAACCAGGCAATTTCGCAGAATGGATTTCTAAATGAACTAACCTGCAAGCTTGTGATATATTTAGGAACTAGAATCGGGTCTTACAATAAATGGGGCAAGAGGTCCAACCCGTTATTATGCTTTGCTAGGAACCGTTTGCATTCTTCTCCTTTGAACGTCAATGTTGGCTCCGACAATCTTAACATCTGACGGAGGACCTGAGGTGCCAAAGAAATAGAAGAGCGGTCCCATAGTGGAATAATTCTTTTGTCTGAAATAAATTTATCGGCGCACCAAAAGACCAGGTCCTTACAGTCAAAAACCTCAGGGACACAACCTGCACGAGCAATCCCAGAGGTCAAAATTACTTGGTTCTCTGTAGCAGGGGTTGAGTAATAAGAATATGCCCTGTACCACTGGAAGTTATGGTCCTCGTGCCCGAAGATGTTCACTGTATCTCCACATAACTATTGTCGAGATGATGCCATAGGTTTATGAGAATGTTGGTTTTCTCCAGACGATGGTTGAAATGAACACTTAAAGTCGATAATGTAACTCTTCGCTAAATCTTGGTTAAATGCTTATGAATGAGAAATCTCCTCGAGCCTTTCATTGATTAATGACAATATGTATGGGTGGTGCATGATGAACTGTTAGCAATAAATCTTACTTATTTCATATTTAGAAATGTGAAGGTGGTGGGTACGACGAAGAGAAATTAAGGATTGGAGGTTTTGTGAACGTGCCAAGGCGACGACGTGTGAACGACATTTCATGATTTTGAAATCAACACTCAGAAGGGATAATATAACCCCCCGCAAATCTTGTTTTAATGTGTATTAATAGGAGATCTCCTCAAGCCTTTCGCCCATCAATGACAATCTATACAGTTCCTGCATGATGAGCTGTTAGAATTAAATGTCAGTAATTGCATATTTAGAAACAAGATATGTATATATATATATATATATATATATATATATATATAAATTTTTTTCTTTTATTATAGACAAGTGAAAAGGTCACAGAGACGGGGGAGAGAAAGGAACGAATGGAAAGGTCTAAAAAGTGGTTGGACGGTATTCAAAATAGGGTTACAGGGTACTCAGGAGAGACGAGTGTTCCATGGTCAAATTTTATGTATCGGAATTTTTTACTACAAAACTTGTAAAACGAAAGAGAGCATGATGGGGCAGTTCAACGACCGGTTTGTATATTTGTGGAATTCCGATAAAGTGGCTAAGTATGGAATAGGGAAACGTCGGATGGGCTTGTTCTCGGAAGCGAGGATTGAAGTTTTCATGAACGGACCAACCCGACGACACGCAAATGACATTCCATGATGTTTGAAATTAACGCTTGCTAATTGCATGCCTAGAAATAAAATCTTATATATAATTGCTAATTGTTAATTGAAAAAGGGCGAGGGCACAGGAAACAACGACTAGGAACTGAATATTTCTTGAACCCGCCAAATCGAAGAGCCGCGAAAGAAATTCGAAGAAATGGCGAAGTATGGAAAGCAGAAAGACGGACTTCAAAATGGGGTGACAATAGTTCCACAGAAGATGTGAGGACTCGACGGTTAAATTGTATTTCTCGGAAGTTTTCAGTGCAAAATGTGTACCACGGAAGAGGGCATGATAGGTAGACCGTAATACGGAAGATGGTATGATCTGAATTTGGTTGTAAATTTGTATATCACAGAAGTGATAGTACTGTTCGCAAGTCATGGAAAAATAGAAGTCCAATCTAGAGCCTGCCTACCGGGAATCCGTGGTCGAAGAAGTGTCTGGGTATGGAATGGGGAAATAGTCGGTCGGTGTCGTGATATAAGAGCAGGAGTGAAAACATGAACCCACAAGTCTTCCCACGCGTGCAGCCAAACATTTTCAAAAAAATGAAAAAATGATGAGAAAGATAAAGTTCAGGGAAAAGAGAAACGAATATTTGGATAAGTATAGAAGACGAAAAAGAAGGGCCAATATATTCACCTATAACATACATCCCATTTTCCTGCCAAGATATATACTTGGAAAGAAGTGCAAAGGTGGCGAGCACAGAAAACAATGACTAGGAATATGATCTGAGAGTTTACTTGGTTCTTGGTTGTATGCTTCGTCTGCCAATTTGTATATCGCGGAACTCCAAGTCATTTTTTTAGCCAGCTAGCCCGCAAGTCCAGCTGTCAATTTGTATAGTGCGGAACTCTGGGTGTTGTTTGTAGGACACATAACTATAGAGGAAATGTTTTGCCCTTTAATATAACTTATGTGACGCAAATGTAGTATGTGGCTCGTTTTAGCACTTTTCCATCTGTAAAGAATGACAATCTTGAGCCTACCAGCCTCGAAGCCCGTGTGTCAATCTGTATATCGCGGAGCTCCGAATGTTGTTTGGAGGTCACGGAAAAATAGATGTGCAATGTTGAACCAACCAACGCGCAAGTCCACCTGTCAATTTGTATATCGCGAAACTTTGGGTGCTACTTGTAGGACATGAAACAATAGAAAGAAAATTTATACAAAGGGGAAGTGGTCGGTCAAAACGCGTGAATCCGCCAACCCACACAACAAGGCATTTTCGGAAAAATACGATTAAGTAACCAGGAAGAGAAACTACAGGGGATAAAAGAGAGGGAAAATAGAAAGGCAGAGGGCAATTTTTGTAAGCACGAATTGGCTTCAAACAAGCCCCATTATTAAAAAACCATCATTTTCTACTAATTGTCAGCAAATGCTTTGTTGAAGATTATATTTTATTGGAATGTGTGGGTATAAGTGTGTGCTTGATACATTCTTCCATGACTGTAACATATTAACTTAAGTATTAAACTTCTTGCATTATGGGTTGTTAGCATTAAAACTTAATAATTGCATGTTGGAAAAAAATGATTAAGTAACCAGGAAGAGAAACTACAGGGGATAAAAGAGTGGGAAAATAGAAAGGCGGAGGGCGGTTTTCATAAGCATGAATTGGTTTCAAACAAGCCCCATTGTTGCAAAACCATCATTTTCTACTAATTGTCAGCAAATGCTTTGTTGAAGATTAGATTTTATTGTAACGTGTGGGTGTTTATACATTCTTCCATGACTGTAAACATATTAACTTAAGTATTAAACTTCATTTTCTACTAATTGTCAGCAAATGCTTTGTTGAAGATTAGATTTTATTGGAACATGTGGGTGTAAGTGTGTTCTTGATACATTCTTCCATGACTGTAACATATTAACTTAATTATTAAAATTCTTGCATTATGAGTTGTTAGCATTAAAACTTAATAATTGCATGTCTAGAAACAAGAATGACGATTTTGTTGCAACATTGTACTTTGGTATTACTATGTTCTATCTGCATTGCGAAGAATTGAACGTTGGTTTGAAACTATGTGTAATACATTTTTTGTTTGCATAAAAGCCTGGTGGATTGACATAGTACATTGTCATATAATTGTTAGATGTTCCATCTTAGAACAAATTACCTAAGTAAATACAATAACGAAGAACTACAATACCACCGAACCATGCCAATGAGAACAGGGATTAAATCCCAAAAAGAAGCAGCAACGAAGACTCCAAGGCAATTTTTTTTAACAACAAATCCATTTAAAAAAAAAAAAAAACACCGAGTATTGTACATCTATCTTTAGAAATTGGACCCAGTTCTTCAGGCCAAAAAATTGAACATATCTGCCACAAACACATGCATGGGATCCGCAGTATGCAGGATCCTTGCAGTTTTCTCCTCGGTGAATCATCCTATGGTAAAATTGATAGTTTTCAGAAGCTTCCCATGAGGAAGAAGATGAAAAACATTGCAGGGTGGAATAGCCCTTAACTGAAAGTTAGGACACAACTAGAAACCACCTCTGCACAGTTGAAAAGATTTCAGAGACACAGGTTGCACATGTAATTCCAGAGGCCCAAATTAGTCCATTCTGGGTGGAAGGAGATGACTAGTAGAAATATGCCTTGCACCAGTGAGAGTGCTAGTCCTCATTCCTGAAGATGTTAATTGTATAACCAAAGAATAGGACAGTAGTCCCGCAAGTGAATATTTTTTTGGCTTGAAATATATCTCTGGGAGCATCAACATATCATTTCTTTATAGTGAAAGTCTTCTACCCAGAATGAACTAATTTGGACCTCTAGAATTCCTAGTTTCGAGCTGCAAATCGACTGTTGCATGTTAGGATATTTAGACACTTAGGAATTAGTAAGATTTACTTAGTCTATTGTGTCATTAGGTAAAAGTGTTTTTTCTAGTGTGTTTCTTTAGTATGCATTAGTATGCATTTGTAGTTAGGAAATCTGACGGTCATGATATGTTCCTGACATAGAGTGATCTGACGGTTCATACTCTCCTCGATCTTAATGACCATTGATTTATGGCTTAATACCCGATTGGTCCATGATATCTATTTAAAGAGCATGGAGGGTCATTTTCCAATGATCGATTGTGAGAAACTCTCTTGTAAAATATCTCTGTAATCTTTTTCTTTGCATTAATAAACTGCTCCAAGTGGTCGTGTTGGCTGGGGCCGTGGATGTTTCCCCGTAGGGGTTTTACCACGTGAAAACATTGGTGTGTTGATCTTTGATCTGGTTATGTGAGTGGTTACTAAAGGTGTTCATCCTCTGTTGGAATACCTGTGTTGTCGAACATGGAATCAGAGCTAGGTTGAAGACCCGCTCCTATTGAAGATCGAGATCGTGAAGCCGAGTTTCCTCATCTCCACTTTCTGTCAATTCCGTACATTTCTGGGCTGAGAGGACCGTTTCATTGCGTCTGAAGAGCTTGTTTAAGTTAGAAATACTTTTCGTTTCACTCGAAAAGGTTTCCGTTTTCCCAATATACGGTCATTACAGTCAGATCCGGAGGTATAAAGCTTGAATACGCATTTTTTTTAATTTTTGCAGAGTAGTATTTTGGTTTTATTTCAGTTTTGTTTTATTTATTTATGGGTTTCTACTCTTTTAGATCTGCATATTCTCTTTGCCCCATGCCCTGTGTTATCTCGGTAAATCCTAAACAGATAGGAAAAAAGTGCATCTTTCGGGTAAGCTAACCAAGATCTAACCCTTGTTGTCATCGAGAGGCGAATTTTTTTTCTTGTGTGAAAAGGTTTTTTTTTAGCACGCTCTCCAAGGCCGTCAACAACAACAACAACACCAATCCTCTTTTTGAACATTACAATATGTTTTGCTAAATCATTTGGTTAAAAGTTGTCGTATTAAGTAAGAGGTCTTGAGTTCAAGTCTCTCTTTTGTTACCTTTTTTGAAAAAGTTCATGCTAAAATTGTAAAGTGTATTTCACTTCAAGTATAAAAGTGAATAACTATAAGTAGCTTTGATATTTTATTTTAGAGTTATTTATTTTGCATGCAAATTTTCTGTTATAAAGTAACTTCATTGTAAAAGTGATCCCCACTTCTCTTTATAAAAGTGGGTCACTTCATAAAACAACTTACACAATCACGTGGTCATTTGGTTACCGATTGTGCCTTTTTTTTAAAGGGCATAACTCTAACATCGAAAGTCTGTTTTCAGTGCCGTTTTTTTTAAAACCGCATAACTTTTCAAGCTCTTTCCATTTAGATCATCGGATTCAATTTTTAAATCCACATTATCTACATATTTAATATGGATTCTACAAGTACTATCTTGCTTACCAACAACAACTACTTCCAATGGAAATCTCATATGGAAGATTTATTAAGAAGTAAAGGCTTGTACCGGATTACCTTGAGAAAGGAAAAAGCACCCACTGATGCTGATAAGAAAGCCAAGTGGGATAATAGGAATGACGAAGCACGTGGACTAATCGAAATTTCCATCTCTCCTGATTTAAGGTACTACCTTCAAGATATTGATGACCCCAAAGAAGCTTGGAACACAATTGAATCTATGTTTGGTAAACTCAATATTATTCAAGCACAACAGTTAGAAAATCAAATACTGACATTGAGTCCAAATCATTTTTCTTGCCTTAGAGACTATCTATCTAGGTTTAAAACACTTAGAATTTTATGTGAAGAATGTAAGATAAAGATGGAGGAAGAATGTTGCATCTATCTTATTCTTTCTAAGCTAGGTAGTGCATATTCTATGTTTGTATCTACCTTTTGTGCCATGAGAGAGGCTATAGGGGAAGAAACTTATGAAACACCCACTCTTGAGTCCTTTTGTGCTTCTTTTATTCGAGAGGAAGATAAGCTTGTACAATTTGGAGTGATACACATTGCAAGTCCCTCCAACAAATCCTTAGTTGCCCAGGACAAAGATAAACCCAAGTATCCCAAGAAGCAACATCCTCACTACAACAACAAATAACATAAGGGTCCCAAACCTTCTCAGACAACTTCAGCTCCTACTGGTGACAAAGGAGAAAAATATAAAAGTAAGAATACTAACAGACATTGCAACTTTTGTGATAAATATGGTCATGATGAGTCCAAATGTTTCAAGAAGGTGGCAGCTTTAGAAGCAGCGATGAAGAAGCACAACATCAACATTGATTCTACTTCTTTTTCTCACAGGCATGCGCTTTCTTCTTTTGTTTTCTCCTTCAATTCAAATTCTACTACTACTTCTTCTTCTGATGAGTGGCTTATTGATTCAAGAGCATCTTATCATATGGTTAAGGATAAAGCCATATTTTCTGCTCTAAATGAATGTAACACCAAGAAAATATTTGTTGGTGATGATAGATCTATTAGTGTTATAGGATATGGAACAATTCAAGTAGATAATGGTCATTTCAATGATTTATTATGTGTTCCAAGTCTTTCTTGTAACCTTCTATCAATATATCAAATCACTCATTCAGGTGAAGGTAAAACCGTCGAGTTTTCACCTTATCAAGTTGTAATCAAGGATCTAAAATATCCTAAGCATGTTCTTGCAACTAGAATTGTTGATGATATTACCAGGTTGTACAAGTTTGACAACTTTGGGTCATCAACTTTTTCATCAGTTTTTGTTGCTCATAGCGATGACTTGAGCAAAATTTGGCATGAGTGGTTTGGTAATCTAAACTATCGCTCATTGCAACAGCTATGTAATCAACAGATGGTGACTGGTCTTCCTCTTGTTTCATGCTGAGATGGTGTTTGTACCAGTTGTGTTCTCGACAAACATCATCGGGAAATTTTTGACAAACGTGCCTCTTGGCACGCCTCGGGTCCTTTGCAGATTGTTCATAGTGATTTGTGTGGTCCACTTTCTTCTCCTTCTTTTTCTAGGTGCAAGTATTTCTTAACTTTCATTGATGACTTTTCCAGACGTACTTGGGTTTACTTCTTAAAACTCAAGAGTGAAGTTTTTGGCCTACAAGGCCCTTGTAGAAAAGAAACCTGGACATCAAATTCAAAGGTTAAGAACAGATAATGGAGGTGAATATGTGAACAATAATTTTACAAGTTACTGCACTACACAGGGAATCCAAATGCAACAAATTGTTCCATATACACCACAACAAAATGGTGTTGCTGAGAGAA
>ML788185.1:664623-682993 GCA_009831015.1 Picea engelmannii | reverse complement strand
ATCAAATTCAATTCTATTCCGATAGTCCTTAGGTAGTCCACTGATGAAGCGTTGCACCTTTTCCTTTTCCGCCTTGATATAGGGTACATACCTCAACAAATCGAGGAATTTGTTGACATATTCTTCTATAGTGAGTTGTCCCAATTTGAGTTCATAAAACTCTTTAGTCTTTTATTCGAAATATTTTTCCGACAGATACTTCTTTTGGAAGTATTTCTCAAACCGTTCCCAAGACAGGTCCTCTTCACGAACCCTTTTCACATTTTTAAGGTCTTCCCACCAAATGGAAGCCTTTCCGTTCAAGTTGAAGGTCGCCACACGGGCCTTCATATTTTCTGAAAAGTCATGGACTCTGAAATACTTCTTTAGTCCAAACAGCCAGGCCTCTGCTTCCTCTCCCTTCTTTATTTCATCATCGAAGGAGGGTGGTTTGGCCTTTCTGAATTCTTCGAATTTTCGACCTCTGGAAGACTTTTTCTTCTTCTGTTTTCTTCGGGGATAGGAATTGGTTCTACTGCTAGAAGAGCCCTCTAAATCGCCAACTTCCTTCTCAGAGGAATCATCCGACGCTTGTCCTTTACCTCTGGGGTGGACCTTTTTCGAGGTGCTCCTCTCAATGTGGCCACTGATATGACCATGTTTCTGAGTTTCAGGTTCATGTTGCATTTGTCTTTGTAGATTGGATAGACTCTACAGTAAAACTGCGTTAATTTCTATTTGCTTTTCTTGTTCTTTCATCATCCTTTCATTGTCAGCCTTGCATCTTTGTAATTCGACCATGAGACTCCTCACAGTCTTGGCTAGATCTGGAGGGGTCCCTACTGCCCTTCTTTCGTCAGACTCTTCGTCTCTATTGTGGGAGCCCTCTCCCACTTCATGGTGAGTCACCATACTATGTGTTGATAAATTCCTGCGATTGATCTTTCGCTTGTGTGAAAAGATGAACGTTGGTTGTTAGTCAATAGTTAGATACATTTTTATAACCTGCGCAAAATTCATATTTCTTTCACATGCATACATAGTCGGGTTTTCATTTCAGACTTTGACCTTTTTGAATTAAGAGGGTTAAGATAGAGGGTTACTCTTTTTAAGAGTGTTTTGAACGAAGCTTATGTGCAACTCGTTCATGATCCCAAGCAGGCTGAGTGTTGAAACCATGCTCTGATACTAATTTGTAACACACCCACTATGAAAATCAAAATTTTCGTCGATTCTTCGAGGATCAAAATCCCCGAAATACTCACGGGGGCCTAGCGTCAGCTAGTTTCTCATGTGTTCACCTCCATGTTGTTGTGGGTCACGACTATGGGCCGAACCAGTACGACGTCTCTTTGCACTTCACAACTCAGTGCTACCAGAACGTCAAGTATTTCGACTCTGCAAACCCCGAAGCTCATAAACAGTGGAACGCTGAACCTCGACAGGGCTAGCGAGTGGCAAGTTTCCCACTTGGGGTCTTGTCCACGTGGCTCTGTGTCCACGCGCTTAAGCCAGCCAAGTGCTTATCGGATTTTCGCGATTCGGGGAATTGCAATGCATGACTTCTACCTTTCCCCATCCAAATCCCCGAAAATTTCGAGGTCTCCAAAGTTTCCCTCCAAAGGGAGATCGACGACCGTAAGCCTCCCCTGATTCAATGGTATGGATCCTTCCGGGGTTTTGGTATTCAGGAGTTTTAAATGCAATGACTCCAAGACTCTTTGTCATTCAAATATCCAAATTCCATTATGGGAATTGGTGTAAGAGATCGACGGCTCTTAAGAGTGTGAATCCAATGGTCCACAGGATTTTGGGACTTTTCCCTGAACTTTGACCGCTCACCATGCGTCTCCTTTGATGGACAGTCTAGATTCCTTCGGGACTTCTATTTTCTATTACCAAGCACGTCGGGAGTTCGGGTATCGGGATTTCACGATTTGCGAAGACAAGGTTTCTTGCCGTCTGGTTTCCCGGATGTCGAAACGCCGAAACGTCGACCGACAACCACGTGTCCCTCCGATGGATGATGACAACCTTCATCCAAGATCAACGGTCGGGATCTTCTTGGGATGATCAATCCTGGCTTTCCTTAATCTCATTCACACCTCACGCCATTTCGGGGTTTCGGTGATCGGGATTTCACGACTCACGAAGACAAGGGTTCTTGCCCTTTGGTTTCCCGGGTGTCGAAATGCCAAAGTGCTTACCAACAGCCACGTGTACTCTATAGATGGATGGTCCAGGTACTTCCATGGACCATGGGGATCTATGGTCCCAATTCCTTCATCTCTTGCAAGGGTAAAAAGGGTCATGGCATTAAGGTCTGCGTCTCTTCCTCAAATCTAACGGTCATTACAGACCTTGGAACCTTCAAGAGGATCACGTTCATGCATTGCTTGCAAAGGCGGAGAGGGGTCAAGGTACTATCATCCACGTTCCTTCCCCACATCTAATGGTTGTTACCGACCTTGGATCCTCCGAAAGGATCTCGCAACATGTGGCCTCCCTTAATCGTATGGACTAGATCTATTTTGGGATTTCCACCATGGAGTGTCCCGATCTCTTGTCATCAGGACTCCTGAATTCTCGGAATCCGAAACCCCGATACCGACTCTTCTTTTGGGACTTTCGCCCCTGTTCACGAGGGCTTAACCCTCATGTATCTCTTGATAGATCCATCAGCTGTCGGGTTTTCTAACTAAGATCTGATGGTTCAGATCATCCCACGCTGTGCACTCTCCCACTACTCTCTCGACGTGGAAAAACCAACGGTCCAGATATTCTCACGGACCTTGAGGATCTACGGTCCCGATTTCTTCGCTACTCATGAAGATAAAGGAAAAGGGTTAAGGCATGTAACGTCCTCGTTTCTTCCTCCAACCTAATGGTCGTGAATGACTGCAGATCTTTCGATGGGATCTCGTCCGTCGATCGAAACCTATCCCTACGTTGTTATTTAGGGATTTCAAGAGGATCATTCTTCCTCGTATAGGGTTACTAAGACTTGCACCTTCAAATCCTTTTCCAGGTTCTTGGTAAGCTCTCCAAGAAGGGTATCTCTGTGGGGAGGTCTATTCCGGGTATTCCTGGGGATGAATAAGGACATAGATCTCCCAAAAGCAGACTTGAGGTCCAAATTAATACAATATGCGTATATATATATATATATATATAACATAAGCCATACGTGGTCCTTCCAGTAAAAGCATGCAACCACCATTTCTGATCAAAACACTGCACATACAGTCTTATACTCAAACCATTCACAAACTGCACAGACTATGAGCATACATGTTAGCATATAAATTTCAAGATGCAAGATGTAAACACTTATCAGAAATAACACCGGATGTGACTGCAATTTCTGAGAGGGGTGCATGTTTCCACCCCACCATAGGCTCAACGACTCCCAATGGATTTACCACTAGCCACCCCCGAGCTGATACCATGATACTGCGAGACTGCGTATCTATTTGCCAGTGACCGAGAACGAAGGTTACTCTCCTTCTTCTTTTCTATCACTCACTCTGTATTTTTCCAGAGTTCTCTTCCTCTTTCCTTCGCGTTTTCCCTTGATCGCCCACACTTCCTGCCTTTTCTCTGTTCGGCGAGGTTGTGTGTGGCATGATTTTCCTCGCAGTGGTCAGGTCTGAGGACTCTACGGATGGGCGGTTCACCCCCATCCCTCATTACTCATGAGGATCCCTTTACGTACCAATCCTGATGAGTCATTTAATTCGGGGCCAACAAGCTGCTCTTGGTTCTCTGGGCCAGTGAAGTCCGAATATGGTATTGGTTTCGGTGGAAGTTAACGCCACCATTTCAGGTGCCTTCCACCACCTTTCTCCAGCCATCGTGGTCTCTTTTTCAGCATATCCCCTCTCAGCAGTCCTGCAATATATATTCATAATATTATTCACATTCATCGACATTTTTCACAAGGTCCATTCACATCACACATTCACATTTTTGGGCTTGCCACAGTTCTTGGCTAGTATAGTTATTTTTACAAATTGGGCGAAACAGGGTGTTACATCTGTGATATACAGATTGATAGGCGGACTTGCAGACTGGCTAGCTCAATATTGCACTTCTATTGTTCCATGTCTTCCAAACAACACTTGGAGGAAACGAGTAATACATACTAAATATGTACTTTTATAAACTATGGACATGAGATTTTATAGAGCATGTACGGATCCCTCATTCCATACTTCACCACTTTTTGGATCGCGGGTTCTCGGGCTGGTGGGCTCAAAATTGGGCCTCTATTATTTTGTGCCCTACAAACAACACCCAAAGTTCCGCGATATACAAATTGACAAGCGGATTTGCGAGCTGGATGGCTCAACATTGCATTTCTATTGTTCTGTGTCCTACAAGCAACAGTCGGACTTTCGCGATATACAAATTGACAGACGAACTCCATGACTGGTGGGCTCAAGATTGCCATTGTTTATGAATGGTCATCCCTATCAACTATCTAACATTATAAAAAAACATGATTTTCAAATACTAAATTATTAATATTAAATATTGATATTATACAATTTAATTACATAAGTTATCAATATTGAACCCACCTATCTGGTAACTCACCTATTCAGAAAACCGTGAGCCAAAAGTTTGTACAATATGAAACGGGGAAGCGATCATTCGGGCTGGTGATATAAAAGTAAGTGAAATCTGAAGGCGTGAATCTGCCAACTTCTGTACCTAGAAATTTTCCAAAAAATGAGTAATACATACTAAATATGTACTTCTATAAAGTGTGGACATGAGATTTTATAGAGCATGTACGGATCCCACATTCCATACTCAGCCACTTTTTGGATCGCGGGTTCTCGGGCTGGCGGGCTCAAAATTGGGCCTCTATTGTTTCGTGCCCTACAAATAGCACCTAGAATTCCGCAATATACAAATTGACAAATGGACCTGCGGGCGGGCTGGCTGGCTCAACATTGCACTTCTATTGTTCAGTGTCCTCCAAACAACACTCAGAGTTCCGCGATATACAAATTGAAAGGTCAATTATTAATATTAAATATTGATATTGTACAATTTAATTACATAAAATTATCAAAGGATGTTAAATCACTTATTTTAAAAAAAACAAAGGAAACAAAACAAAGTTTTTTAAAATTCTATCACCGCAAGCATAACAATGACCAATTTGAATTTTAAGGGCCTCTTGTTGATATGATAACACAATTGGACTTCGCACACTATATATTTATTGATTTTCAAATTATTCCAGGAGATTAATTTTACCAAGTTCATCGGTCAAGGAAAAATGCTAAAACAAGCCACACACTACATTTGTGTCACAATGCCATACAAATTATTAGGCGTATTTGTGGGCTAACTGGCTAAAAAATTGCAATTCTATTGTTCTGTGTCCTCCAAACAACACTAAGAGTCTGTGATATACAAATTGACAAACGAAGCATACAACCAAGAACCAACTAAACTCCAAACATGCCGCAAGCAAGTTCGCACAAGGTTCCATAGAGTAGGACGCATCGACCTTTGCATCAAACAATTTGATATACAAAGAAAAGACGTCGTGGCATTCATTTTCTCTTACATCTAGTATATGTTCCTAGTAGAAAATAATCGGGGCCATGGGATATATGGGGTTTGCTACCATGCTTCCCATTCTTGGACTGAACAATCTTATGCGCATGCAATCTCAATTACTCGAGTTCGACGAACATTCATCTAGATGTTGAAGAAAAATTACAGAGACACGTGAGATATTTTCGTTTCCTGCCAAAGTTTGATATGTATTTTTTTTTTCCTTCTTCAGCGGATATAAAAAATTGCATTGTCCTCATTTAAGGTAAATTTGTTGTGTATCCGAAAGTTGTGCAACATGTTGACACTGCTTGCCTTTTTCTGTAGATATGTTTCATACGACAATTCTGCCAACCTAGGAAGCACATTTTGTAGCAGAGGTTGCCTAACTGTACAATGCACGATTGTGTTGCCCATGGTTCAGATGACAACATTGAGGCAATGTCCATATATATATGGACATTTTTCACCACATCGCAGACAATCAATCGTATCATCACCAAAGCAGAGGCAGAAGCATGAGATTTTCATTTTGCACATACAGGTTCAAAGGGGGTCAAGTACGCATTTGCTACAACCAAAACACCTTCAACCTTGGAATGCGAGCATAGGAATTAATACATTGAACAATATAATACACAACTGCACCCCCCCCTTAAAAAAATAGAAAATAAATAAAACAAGCTGCATAAATTTGGTGAAGACTATTTGTATAAGAAAAGTGAGGATGATTTTTTGGATGTATACGCACAACAATTGTAGAGCTAGCTAGTTTCTTTAGATCCTATACTATATCTACTCGCAACTCTGTTACAAATGTTGCCTGGGTTGTGCGAAAGATCCTTTCTCTAATATCCCTTTTCTTTGTTATATTTTTGAAGAGCATAAGTGGAAACTACCCTTTATGCAATTGTTGTTCCATTGAAAAAAACAAATTTGAATAGGTATCGAACAATTGTAGCTACAACATGGAATAGTGCAATATTTGTGTAACTTACCCGAGATACATGCACATGCGAAAGTAAAGGAAAAAACTAGATATGGAAAGAGGTACCATTGCCTTGTCGTTGTCTGACTCTCCATCCTTTATATGGAGAATGTGTTGTGAGCCAAGTTTTCTCGCCAGTGTGACAACAACGCCAATGGTTCTGATTATGTAAATATCACTGCTCTGTGCAAGCTGGTTGATAGTCACGTCCAGGATGAAACGATATTTTGAAAAAACAGCAAGAATTTTTTCCACAATACTTGTTTCATTGAGCGAAATAATTCGATCACAATCACCACAGTCATATACTATTTTGGGCAATATATTAAAATTTGTAATGGATATCCCATTACCCGAAAATATCTTTTCTGCATGTTTTTGTACAAGTTGTGTAGGAATAGTCAGTGTCATTGTCATCATGGCCTCCTTGTCTGTCATGTCTGCATGCATAATGGATCTAGTTTTGTTTTCCTTGTCCAATTAGGTGCTATAGATGACCATTATGTCCCTGACAGACACTTGTCCAGTTTGGCGGTTGTTCAAGCCCTCTATTGATAGTACTTTGGGTGTTACAACTCTAGTCCTGGTGACAATTTTTTAACAGGAAAACTAAAGTGAATGGTAGTGTGCATTTTTTTTTTTTGTATTCTTATTTAACTGGCATAAATCTATAGGTAAACACATGGCTTCGATGAACTATGGAGCCAGAGTTTTGCAACCACACCTCTTAGTCTCCGGAACCTACGCTATGTTTGGCGTCTCGCTTGTACTTGTTGATACTTCTTGTGAACTGCAAACCATGTATTGCAGATGAAATCATCATATTCACCATGCCATATATGAATAAATAGACGAGGATATTTGTTTGGTAAACATACTAAGAGTAGAGCATATGCATATTTACCTTTGGCTTTGTCGGTATGCTGATGTCTGGGATGACTGATTGCTCATGGACATGTCACTAGTCCAATTTTTTTTGATGCAAGCATGTGTAGATGAACATCAGGACTAAACAAGCATATGCATTGTATACTGCCCATTGGAAGGACTAAACAAGCGTAAAATTGTATGCATCTGATTTTTTGACTGGAAAAATGTGTAACAGTAAACAGGGTGTGAGTGCGGGGCACCATGACCAATTAGTATATCGCGGACCCTCAGAAGCCAGGGGAGAAATATTGAACCCGCCAGCCCGACACTCGCAATCAACAAAGTGGGTAAGTATGGAATAAGGTATAAGCGTGACCATAGATGTGAAACCATTAGTATTCTAACCGATGCACCAAGGCATTTTCGGAAAGACCCCTAAGAAGATCAATTAGAAAACAAAAGGGATAATAGAAAATGGAAAAAGTAGAAATAGGGAGGGCAGAAAGGCCCATTGTTTCCAAGCCACTGTTTTCTAGTCTAACATTATATGCCCCCACCCAGTTTGTATATTTAATTTACCAGCACAGTTGGTATACCTTTTCGAAGATTGTACCACAGAACCCTCTGTTGTTGTACAAAACAATTCGTCTTCCTGTCCAACCAACCTGTTTCTTCCAAGGTAGCAACGCCAAATATGAAATGGACATGAAGGCAAGCTAGTATGAACACAGACATGTCTATTTATTCCAATGTAACAACAAACATAATATGATTCACATGAGAATACGTAGAAATATATTATATTTGAAGGAAGAAAAGAACAAAAAAAAAAAGGTGCAAAGCAGCAGAACAAGCACAACAAATATACAGACAGTAAATGAAAAAATGAACACTGGAATATGAAATAAGAGTACAGGTATCCACTTCTGTAATTCCTCGTCTACATTCATGCCAAAGAGTCCATCGTCCTCTCCATCCATTCAGTTTGTTTAAATGTAGCAATGCGACAAAAATACAATGGATATGAAGTAGGTCAGTATGCAGGAAGACATGTAATGAAGATAAGTTATTATGTAGGAAGGTACGCAACATCTACATACAATAAACTAGGTGAACACATATATAGACAATAAATGAAATACAAAACAACAGAATATGAAATAATGGTACAAGCATGCACCTTTCTATCTCCTCTTCAACCGATGCAGTCAAGACTCCATCTTTTTCTCCAACTATTCTCTTTGTTTGATTGTGGGAACACACAAAATACAATGAACATGAATGGAAGTTGGTATGCACCGGAGAACAAGTAATATGTACATACAATAAAACAAACTCAACGAATAGTCTAAAAAATAGGCAGAAACATGAACCTTTGTGCTTCTCCATCCATAGTTGTAAATATGTAATTTTTTTTCCCTGCCCAAAATATATTACAAGGCACAAAAAAATACGAAATTGCATGGTCGTAGCTAAATGATTTATGGTTTTCCGTGGAAAAGTATCTAGATATGCTTCCACCGATGGAAATACATGTTCTTTATCCTCTACATAGACTGTTGTGCCCATGATACAAGATTTTGGTTTTCCATGGCAAACTACCCAAATATGCTTCCGGACATGGAAATATAATTTTGTAGAATCTTTGTTGTACATATCATATCTCAAGCACAAGACAAATTGTATCATGGGAACACCAGTCTGTGTAGAGGACAAAGAACATGTATTGTCATATGGGAACATTTCACCATACATGGTTTATAAATGCAGCCTACATATGTTTTATTTTAACAAAAAAACAACGGATATTGCAATTTCAAATGTAATTCTCGAACTATTTTTCATGCAACTATTTTCTTTCATGTCAACACTAAAGCACCAACAAAATCTCACAGCAGAACAAATATCAACCTCGTCAGACAGGGTAAATAACATGACTGCATGTCAACTCATGGGTGTAGGGGATGAACACTATAAAGCGCCCAAAAAACAATAATAATCGAAAAAAAAAAAACAACTCCAACTACCAGCGCAGGATCCCAATCCTGTAAAGCCAAATCAAACAAAAGAAAAAAAAAAAGCACCAAACCAACGAGAAAGCATGAACAAGCCCAATTGCAGCCCCAGGGCCCCAAAGCGTAAACCTGAGCCAAACAAATACAACCAACAATCAATGAACCAACGAACAAGAAACAACCACCAAACCAGTAAACAACATATGTATCTCCAACGATTATGAAACTACAATCGAAGAAGAGAAGGAACTAGAAACATATGGCGAGCATGCCAGTAGAAATAAGCAATTATTCTTACCCGCAAACTGCAAACACTGAACAACAAACAAGGAATAGAAAATGAAACTATGGCATGGAAACTTACTCCGAAATGATGAAAGGTAGAAGCACAGGTCGAATTGTGAACCAAACAACAAGAAGAAGAAGCAACCAATGAACCAGTGAAGAAGAAACACTCATCGAACTAGTAAACAATGTATGTAGCTTCAACAATGACGAAATTGGATTGCAAGGCTAGAAGAAGGATGAAAAATACAATGCCTATTCAACTGGCGGTGGGCAACAATATTGTGCAAAATCACTGCAACATTGTAAGGAAAATTTTGAGGAAAAATGTACTCCGAGAAGCGTATTTAGATGAAAATTTAAGGTTATCAAGCTGTCTAAGGACCTCACTGTATGCAAACATTTAAGCTTTCAGGCCTATTGGAGGACCTCGCGTCATGTAAACATTTAAGCTTTCAAGCCTATTCAAGCACCTCAAAAAAAATGTCAATACATTTCAATACAAATACATGCGCCAAGGATGTTATAAACTTTGGAATTATCGATCACTATAAAGCTTGGATATCTAAACATTTCAATATGATTAGTACAAATAAAAAAAGCACCGTATATGATCTAAGACAATGCTAGTAAAAAAATGCTAAGACAAACCTTCAAACTAATGCTAGCATTAATCCACCTTCAAGCAATCCATAAGAAAAATATATGATTCAAAAACACTGTAGACGGTGAAAATGTTTGGATATGCTAACATATAAAACATTGGGAATAGCAAAGCCGACAATAAGACCTCCAATCTGTTATCCAATTAGATCACTACATATATGGTACTTTTTATTATATAAAATTCAATGTTTTTATTTCTCTGGCTCCAACAATATATACTATGCAAATATTTGTGGTCAAAGGACAAACCAATGTAAGGTCAACGAATTATCGATCGCTATAGTCCCTCTATGCATAAGACAGGGACTAATAAGAATAGTCTTTTTTATAAATTTTTATAATCAAAATCAAAGCATCGCTTGGGAAGTGGGAAGTGACAATAGTCTATTTTATAAATTTTTTATTAAATAAAAGTCAATAATAGCATGTGAAAGTTGACATGTGTTATTTTTATATTTAGAAAATTTCATATTAAATGTTTTTAATTTTTTTAAATTCAAAATTTTATTTTAGAAATAAAATTATATTGTCCATTTATGTCGCATTGATAATTTCTTCCACTAATCAGAAAATGAAATGAGTGGAATTTGACAATTCTAAAATTTATTTTAACCTTAAAAAAATTCGATTTAATAAATTGTTTTTAAAAACATTGAAAATCTTTATAGAAAATTATAACACGAAACTAAACTAATGCAAAGTTAAAAATCTTTAACTTGCAAATGAAGAGTATACTCCTTGTTTTGACAAGGACTAATAAGATACTTGTAAATGTTACAATCCAAATATTTTTTTTATGAGTTTTGAAAAATATTATAACAATAAAGGTTAGTTTTTAGTTTTTGTTTAATGATGTTATTGTTGTTTTGTGAATACTTTCTATTTTAGAGGAGTACAAATTTTCCTTTGAATGTTCCAATTATATATATGTTTTATTTTGGGATGAATTTTGGAAAATATTATATGAATAAAGGCTAGGTTTTGTTCAATAATGTTGTTATTGTTCCATAGAATTTCAAAATTTATTACTTACATATGGTACAATGTTTTTAGGAAATGTGGATGAAATTCATCCTTATACTCTCTTGGCATCACCAATCTTGATTGACATTTGATTTTGACTTGAAAAAAACAACATTCAATTATTGGTTATGTGCATAGGCTCCCATATTAAGAGAGCATCCAAGAAAGGGGTGAGGGCACTAGATCGTGGAAGACTTGGAATAATATCTCATGATTGTTCGAAGTAATTTGATTGAACCATCATTCTATTCAAAGTATTTAATAGTGGATTACTCTAGATGAGACATACAAACTCAATATGTGCACTCCATGTCCTATTTGGTGAGATTATGTATAGAAGTATGATAAATCCATACAAATTTACAAACTTAGATCGATATATAAATACCTCATTAATCACATCTCTCTTCAAGAGAAGTCAAAGAGACACTAGAGCCTCTTGTATGTGGAAGCAAAATGGATAAATTGCCTATGTATGGTGTGATAATTTAAAATCACCTATAAGGTGTGTTCTTTGCATGGTTGCTAGTGTTTTAAGGCTTTCCCTTCAAGGAATGCTTATTTTAATTGATATTCATAGATGACACATGTTCAAATTGTTGTGAATGTGAGATACTTCATCATTTAATTTCAAAATGTAATTTTCTCATGGGTGTTGGAATTCATTTTGGACAAACTTACTTTAATGAGAGCAATTGGAATGTTGGTGATGTGGATCCCATTGGTCGTTTCCACTACAGAGGGGTTTAACACTAGTAAGTTGTTACTCTACATATTATATGGAAAATGTAGTGTGAAGTTACATTTAATTAGTGTATCCTTTAGTTTCTTACAGAAAGTATATGTGCCAAAATTCTAGTAATGATCAACACTTCACTAATTAATCTTATCCTCCTAAATTCATTCATTCTTTGAAAAACAAATTGGCTACCTTCAAAGAAAGGGTGTATCATTGACTCATTAAAGGATGGGTTGATGCCACCAAAAATTTCATATTTCCACGATTCAATCATAGAAACCTCACCCCTCTTCTGAGGGAATAGAGATGGTTTCTCCTGTTTGTCATTGCACTAACTTAAAGTTGTGGTCTATAGATGGAGTAATGGCCAAACAACCTGCAATATTTTGAGACATGTGCAGATAGTCCTTAGAATTTTGTGCCTTGAGATCGATTAATGAAATAGAACCTAATTGATCCAAATTATTTTTGGAACGAAATGAAAGAAGATATATTACAATGAAATGCACATAAAAATTTCCACAAGCAGAGAAATACAACAATACATGATTTCTATTAATGAAATAAATGTATAGAAACCGTAAAAATACAGAGTGCAAGACTCGCTAGAATGGTGGTAGCTTTATCTCTAAGAAGAGATGTGATGGATACGCTCATTCGCAAGAAGATGATTACAATGAGGCTCTGAAGGCCTTTTTATAATAAACATGAATGTGAAAATCCTAGACATCCAAAAACCTAACCCTAGGAGATAAAACGCTAAAAGTCATGTGGGCCCCGTTGAGGTAAGTTAGTACATTAACTTCATGGGGTCGTAACTTTTGCATACGATCTCCGTTTTAGGCGCATGATAGCCCATTGGAAAGGTATTTTCGATAAATACACATTATATCATAAAACTCTGACTTCATCTACAATTTAACTATGGAAAGCCAAGAAAACCCTATTTAGAGCCCCAAAATGGCCCTAGAAGTACAAATAGATGTACTGACATGAAAACTTTCAAAATAAGCTAGTTGGAATTGGTGGGCAGCCACCAATATCCACCTGGATGTTGTGTAGGGCTTCAGGATAGCCCCATAAGTGTAGAACCTACAAATACATAGAAATGTCCCCATTACAGAGAAACGTTTTGAACTGAAAACTGTCAAGATGAGCCAGTTGGAATTTGGAACAGGTGGGTGGCCACCAATATTCACCTAAATAAATCCTCCCCTCTTACGAAGAAATGGTCTCCATTATGTTGAGTGCCCGAGGAAGACGGGAAAACGTTTTCTGAATATAAATCTTGGTGAGTTGTGTGCCTTGTTGGAGAAGTTGTGTTTCTTGGTCTATGGAAGGATGTCATGAACTTGTTGCTGGAAGGGTTGAATCCATTCCAACAACCTGTTGTCTCTAGGCTTGACAAGGCATTGTGTAGGCACCATTATAGGTGAAGAAACAATATATGCTTTATCTTATGCAATCTGCTTCTGTTGGATAGAAGGTGTTGAGGCTGCAATGGTTGTTGTGGCCTTATGTGCATCCTTTGAACAAACTGTGAAGAGGATGAATTTTGCAATATGATAAATTACCTTGCGGCATTGTTTTGGTGGAACAATATACATAACTACCTCTAGATTCAACCATTTTTCTAAGGCATTTGCATCTATCTGACCTTCAAATATGAGAATATCAAAATTAACTTGTACCTTGAAGGGAGAGGTTCCTCCAAAGTGGTCGCTTGATGAAGATGTGCATGTTTCTATTGAAAAGCATTGAAATATGTGGGAAAAATTCTCCATCATTTCCTCCCTACGTCATGCGAGAGATTTCTTAAGCAACATGTTAATAAAATCTTTTGCTACACTGTTTTTTCTTTTCTTCCGCCATAGAGGGTTTCTTGGGTGTGCAAGAGTGATTGTTCTCAAGAGAGACAAGCTCGAGACCCAACTTGCTATACTCAGACCTCGTCGGGGACATGCACTAAAAAATGATCAAGAGCAGCTTGCTCTGATACCATTGATCTGAATTATTTTCAGAACAAAATGAAAGCAAAGATATTACAATGAAATACACATAAAAATTGTCATAAAAAAAAAATACAACAATACATGATTTCTATTAATGAAAGAAATGTACAGATACCATAAAAATACAGAGTGCAAGACTTGCTAGAATGGTGGCAGATTTATCTCTGAGAAGAGACGTGACGGTTATCCTCATTCCAAAGAAGATGATTACAATGAGGCTCTGAAGGCATTTTTATGATAAACATGAATGCCAAACCCTAGACATCCAAAAACCTAACCCTAGGAGATGAAATGCTAAAAGTCATGTGGGCCTCATTGGGATAAGTTAGTACATTAACTTCACAGGGTCGTAACTTTTGCATACGATCTTCATTTTAGGCACGTGATAGCCCGTTGGAAAGGTCTTTTCGATAAATATGCATTATGTCACCAAACTCTGACTCTGTCTACAGTTTGACTGTGGCAAGCCAAGAAAGCATTGTTTAGAGCCCCAAAATGAACCTGGAAGTACATAAAGATGTACTAACATGAAAAATTCCAAAATAATCCAGTTGGAATAGGTGGGTGGCCACCAATATCCACCTGGATGTTTTTTAGGGATTCAGGATAGACCTGTAAGTGCATAACCCACAATTACAAAGAAATGTCCCCATTATAGAGAAACACGTTGAACTGAAAACTGTCAAGATGAGCGAGTTGGAATTTGGAACAGGTGGGTGGCCACCAATATCCACCTGGATCAATCCTCTCCACTTAGGAATAAATGGTCTCCATTGTGTTGAGTGTCCGGGGAAGAGGGGGAAACATTTTCTGAATCTGAATCTTGGTGAGTTGCGTGCCTTGTTGGAGAAGTTGTGTTGCTTGGTCTGTGGAAGGTTGTCACAAACCCATTGTTGGTAGGGTTGAATCTGTTCCACCAACCTGTTATCTCTAGTCTTTCCAGAGCATTGTGTAGGCACCATTGTAGGTGAAGAAACAATACCTGCTATCTCTTCTGTAATCTTCTTCTGTTGGATAGAAGGTGTTGAGGCTACAATGGTTCTAGTGGCCTTCCGTGCATCCTTTGAACAGACTATGAAGAGGATGAATTTTGTAGTATGATAGATTACCTTGCGACACTGTTTTGGTGGAACAGTAGGCGAAACTACCTCTGGTATCCTCTAGAGCCGACCCCCTAGAGTAATAATGACACTACGGGGTCAAGACTCATAAAACACGACGTTTCCACATATATGGTTGTCCCAAAACAACATCACATACATCAAGAGGGGCAATATCACACACTACCTCATCCTTGAAGGACTGGATGTCGTAGGACAAGAGAAATTATTGGCTAACACAGAGATATCGTCTCTAGTGAAGCCACCCGATGTTGTATGGTTATGGGTGTGGTGTTGTCGACAACCCCAACTGTTTGATTACCTCAACTGAGATGAGGGTCTTCTGGATACCACTATCAGCAATAAAATACAACAAGGTCCCCTTCACCTACATCTGTGAATGGAAGAGGCACTCCCCCTCTTCAAGATCTACTTGTTCTTCTGGTTGAATTGTTGCAGTCACAACAGTAGTAGTAGGGTCTGTGTCAATGATATGTTTGTTTTCAATATTTTTTGAATCAGATTATGAATCAGGGTTCGACTCCTTCTCTTTGACCTCGTCCACCAATGACTATTTCGAGCGACATTCATCGGTGTTGTGCTAGGGGCTTTGTGGAAGTCACACCACTTCCTAGTGTCATTCTTCATCTATCCTTTACCCTTATTTTCCTATTTCTTGGACTGGTTGTCGAAAGGTTGTTGGTTAGGGATGTCTTTACCATGCTTTGGTTGTTGCATATTTTCTGACCTGAACTCCCATTTGTTCTAGTGCCTAAATTTCTTCTCGATTTTGACAGCGTATCGATAGGTAACTCCCAATGATGAGATGTTTAGGAAATCCATTTTGGTTTGGATGTACCTATGCAGAGCCCCATGGTATTTTAGAACCAAATGTCGCTTGGAGTCTTTGATACCCAGATTGGTGCGCAATGTATGGAAAGTACTTGTGAACTCCAACACTATTTATATCTTCTCTTACCGCAGTGTGGTCCATCTCATGTACGGGCCTTCATAGTTTTCAACATGGTAGTATTGTTCCTTGACCACAGCCACAAAAAAATCCCAAGTGGGATCGGCCCCATATATTCAGTATTCCTTTGTGGAACTTTGCTCCTAGTAATTTTCCCACCAATGTTTGACATGGGGGAGAGCCTTGAGGAGTGCGAAGGTAATCTTTTCCCTGTCAGAAAAATTGTGAACAAAGAAATAACCTTCTAGCAGATTCAACCATTTTTCTAAGGCATCCACATCTATTTGACCTTAAAATATGGGAATATCAAAATTAACTTGTACCTTGAAGGGAGGGGTTCCTCCAAAGTGTCCGCTTGATGAATATGTGTATGTTGCTATTGACAGGTATTAAAGGATGTGGGAAAAATTCTCCATCATTTTGTCCCACTGTCACGCGAGAGATTGCTCAAGCAATAGGTTAATAGAATCTTTTGCTTCATCTTTTTTTTTTATGCCGCCATAGAGGGTTTCTTGGGCATGCAAGAGTGATTTTCCTCAAGAGAGACAATATCGACACCCAACTTGCTATACTCGGACCTCGTCAGGGACATGCACTGAAAAAGAATCAAGAGTAGCTTGCTCTGATACCACTGATCCGAATTATTTTCAAAATGAAATGAAAGGAGATATATTACAATGGAATACACATAAAAATGGCCAGAAACAGAAAAATACAACAATACATGATTTCTATTAATGAAATAAATGTACAGAGATGGTAAAAATACAGAGTGCAAGACTCGCTAGAATGGTGGAAAATTTATCTCTGAGAAGAGATGTGACAACTACGCTCATTCCCAAGAAGATGATTACAGTGAGGCTCTGAAGGCCTTTTTATGAGAAACATGAATTCCAAATCCCTAGACATCGAAAAACCTAACCCTAGGAGATGAAACGCTAAAAGTCATGTGGGCCCCGTTGAGGTAAGTCAATACATTAAATTCTCGGGGTCGTAACGTTTGCATACGATATTCGTTTTAGGTGTGTGATAGCCCGTTAGAAAGGTATTTTCGAGAACTACGCATTATGCCATCAAAATCTGAATCTGTCTATAGTTTAACTATGGCAAGCCAAGCAGGGATGATTTGAAGGATGGGAATTTATTTTAAAATGTAGAAATCGTAGTGAATATTAGTAATCCTTCATATTCCAACTATAAATGTTTAGTGATATTTTTGTAAAATTATTCAAATTTATAAGGATTTTATATAGTTTGTATAACATTATGGCGATTTTTAAGGTAAAATAACTTTATTCTATAGAATTTGGGCGAATCATTTTTAGAATAACGAATATTTTTTGGGGAAAAACCATGGAAAATTAGCCCATGAGCAAAATTTAGCCCCTAAAATCATCCCTGAAGCCAAGAAAACATTGTTTAGAGCCCCAAGATGGCCCTGGAAGTACAAAAAGATGTACTGACATGAAAAATTCCAAAATAAGGCAATTGGAATAGGTGGGCGGCCACCAATATCCACATGGATGTTGTGTAGGGTTTCAGGACATCCATGTAAGTGCAGAACCCACAATTACAAAGAAATGTCCCCATTACAGATAAATGTGTTGAACTAAAAGTTGTCAAGATGAGCCAGTTGGAATTTGGAACATGTGGGTGGCCACCAATATCCACATGGATCACTAATCCCTAAAATTATTAAACACCATGAGGTATGTTATATGACAACTTAGAGCATTAAACCAATGTTGATGTCAAAGCATTCAAAGAAGGACAAAAACACATACGATGAGAATTTTTATTTTAATTCTATGGAATAAGATGAAAAATTGTCATGTCATGGTCACATCACAATTTTCACCAATCAAATATGGGACAATTTATTTTTTAACATATTTATATATTCATATTTTTCAATTTGTATTGTTGAACATTATAGAGAATATAAATTTTAAGCAACTAATGCAAAGTCAAAATGTTTTTGGCTCCTAACCGATTACAATATAACCTGCCTGTAAGTATGTATAATAAGTCATGTAAGACTATCTATTTAGAACAATTACAAATCATCCACTACACTAAAGATATGTGTGAGCATTGAGCATAAATTTTGATCATATTTTTTGAAAATATGTTTTTTCTAAAGATC
>ML788185.1:629113-655249 GCA_009831015.1 Picea engelmannii | reverse complement strand
TTATATATATATATATATATATATATATATATATATATATATATATATATATATATATAAACATTGATATATTAATAAAGTAAATATAGTTAAATATTAAAATATTTAACTCTAGGATAAATTTGAAAATAAAGATATTTAATTTTAACACAAATTACAAATATGGATATTTATTTCCAACTCAAGTTACAAATTTTAAATTAAAGATATATAATTCATTCATTGTCATTTTATTTAAGCTTACCATTTTAGTTTAAACTGCATTTGTTCCAAATAGTGGAGGGTTCTATGCCTAGACTCTCTAAAATTGTGTCTTACATATAGATTATGTGCCTCACCCCAAATGATTTTTAATAATTATGATAATGAGATGTGTTGCACATATAAACTATTTGTCTTAGGGTAAATGTTTCTTAATAATAGTGACTTTCCTTATGAAGAGAGAGAGGTTGTCAATTTATAAAAATTTCATTCTTAAAACTCTCTTGATATTTATTAATCTATAACTTCTTGCAAATATAAGTATCATTACCAACAAATGTTTTTTTTTTTGGTTATTTTTTTAATAAAGGAATGCCACTCCTACTTCAATATTATAATGCCCTTCTTTCTTTATTTTTTATCCATTCCAATTATATTACACCAAACTCTTATTGAAATTTTCATTGTTGTTAAAGATTAATAGTTATAATTCTAATGGAGTAATAATAATTCTAAAAAATGTTTGTATTTTGTAATTAGTATAGATTAGACTTTTAATCACTAAATTTAGCTTTTTTAGAATATAATTGATTAAATGTTATTATGAATAAATTAAAATATGTTTAATACAGGGATGTTTATTTTCTTATTTCATAATTACAATTTCCAATACAAATTTAAGTATTTAGATTACACTTTTAATTAATAAATTTAACTTCTTTAAGTTATAAATATATACGAGTGATGTAAAAAATGTTTAATATAATGGTGTAATTATCAACTTCTATATAATTTACTATCATGTGTTTTTTTAATTATAAATAATTTCTTACATATTGTTAATTTTATATTTATTTATTTTTTGTTAAAACAAAAAAAAATAATATTCAATTTCATAAAATTATTTTAAATTATTTTATATATCAAATGAAGAGATTATTTATATAAGTAAAACAAATAGTTCAGAAAATCTAACCATAAAAAGAATTGAAATGTCAATTTCTTAAGTTGAGTATTTTTATTTTTAAGTGTATCATGATTAGATAATAATAAATCTTGGAAGGGGAGTTTTCAATGATGACATCTATGGATAATAATGGTGGTTTCTCAAAACTTATCAAAGTGTTAACAGGTTTCCTACAAAACGTGTCTTTAAAATATGCCTTAGGCATAATTAAATTTATATATTAATAATTTTAAATCATAATAAAAAATTATATATTAAAATAATTAAATTTATATATTTGTAATTTTAAACCATAACAAAATATTATTGATTGAAAGATTTTTAAAATTGATAAATAATATAAAAAGTTTTAAAATTTTGAATTGGACAAAGAAATATTATCACTTCAACATAAAGATGTAAGAAATCATAAATGATTTTTTCTATTTAGATTAAATCCCTTCTTACTTACTTCAAAGTTCGGATTCGCAATATTTACATTATTGAATGTGTAAACGAAATATGTTGATAACGAGATCGATCTTAATTGGGTGACGTGGGTGTCTAATCTTATGGGATTTTATGGGCATTATGGTTTGAGTCATCATGGCTCTAAGCCCACTTCCGAATGGTTTCCCATAAGTTCATTTCTCATCCCTCGTCATGAATGTTAGGGGCTACCACCCTTTCCCACAGTAGGTAGTGTCTCTTGTATGATGCTAGCATAATTCTCATTCAGAATTGGTATGTCTAAATTCTGCTTATTTGGCTTCTTTGTTTTAGTTATCTATATTTTCAGCTATGTTCATCTCTCCTTCTTTGCTCTAGTTTTCTAATGAAACCCATCTTTGGTTGGATGTGCTATGTTCATTAAAAAAACAGATCAAATAACAAGAGGTTGCACTAAGAAGGAGTCCAAACAAAATATACTTACTCTTCCCAACAATACAGAATAACATTTACTCTTGTGTAATGTGTTAAGAGGGGAGACAAGTTAATAAAACATATTCAAAGTTGTATTATTTATATAACATAAATACTTGATTAAAATATTTAATAAAGTAAAAAGATTTGACAAGTTCTTTAGAATATGATTTAAGTTGGAAATTTCAAATTCAAGTGGATATATTTTAAATTATAAAAAAATATTAATAATTAAATTTATATGTTTATAATTTTAAATTGTAATAAAAAAAATATAGATATTAAAATAATTAAATTTATATGTTTGTAATTTTAAAAAATAATAAGATATTATATATTAAAATATTGTTGGGTGAAAGAGTTTTAAAATTCATAAATAATATAAAAAGTTTTAAAATTTTAAATTTGATAAGGAACTATTATCACTTTAACATAAAAATGTAAGAAATCATAAATGATTTTTTTTATTTAGATTGAATCCCTTGTTACTTAAGAGTTGGGATTGGTAATATTTACATTATTAAATGTATTAAAGAAATATGTTGATAAAGAGATTGATTTTAATTGGTTGACATGGATGCACATACTTTTTAATGGTTTTGAATTCAAAGTGAGGGGATTTTATAGGCATTATGATTTGAGTCATTATAGCTCTAAGATCACTTCTGAATGGTTTCCATTGAGTTCATTTCTCATCCCTTGCCATGAATGTGAGGGGCTACNATCAAATAACAAGAGGTTGCACTAAGAAGGAGTCCAAACAAAATATACTTACTCTTCCCAACAATACAGAATAACATTTACTCTTGTGTAATGTGTTAAGAGGGGAGACAAGTTAATAAAACATATTCAAAGTTGTATTATTTATATAACATAAATACTTGATTAAAATATTTAATAAAGTAAAAAGATTTGACAAGTTCTTTAGAATATGATTTAAGTTGGAAATTTCAAATTCAAGTGGATATATTTTAAATTATAAAAAAATATTAATAATTAAATTTATATGTTTATAATTTTAAATTGTAATAAAAAAAATATAGATATTAAAATAATTAAATTTATATGTTTGTAATTTTAAAAAATAATAAGATATTATATATTAAAATATTGTTGGGTGAAAGAGTTTTAAAATTCATAAATAATATAAAAAGTTTTAAAATTTTAAATTTGATAAGGAACTATTATCACTTTAACATAAAAATGTAAGAAATCATAAATGATTTTTTTTATTTAGATTGAATCCCTTGTTACTTAAGAGTTGGGATTGGTAATATTTACATTATTAAATGTATTAAAGAAATATGTTGATAAAGAGATTGATTTTAATTGGTTGACATGGATGCACATACTTTTTAATGGTTTTGAATTCAAAGTGAGGGGATTTTATAGGCATTATGATTTGAGTCATTATAGCTCTAAGATCACTTCTGAATGGTTTCCATTGAGTTCATTTCTCATCCCTTGCCATGAATGTGAGGGGCTACTGACCTTTCGCATGGTAGTCCCCACCCTCCCAAGCTTTTCCATCACTAGCACATACTTTTTAATGGTTTTGAATTCAAAGTGAGGGGATTTTATAGGCATTATGATTTGAGTCATTATAGCTCTAAGATCACTTCTGAATGGTTTCCATTGAGTTCATTTCTCATCCCTTGCCATGAATGTGAGGGGCTACTGACCTTTCGCATGGTAGTCCCCACCCTCCCAAGCTTTTCCATTTTATCTACTGTATGTTGTTAGCATAATTCCCATTCAAAATTGGTATGTCCAAAATTTGCTTATTTGGCTTTCTCTATTATGGTTCTCTCTTTTTTGGCTCTCTTTGTTTTAGTTCTCTACTTTTTCTTCTTTGTTCCTCTCCCCTTCTTTTCTTTGGTTCTCTATTGAGGCTGGTCTTTGGTTGAGTGTACTATGTTCTTCAAAAATGGATCAAGGAAAAAGAGGTTGCAACATGAGGGGATCCAAACAAAAGACCCATATTCGACTCCACCTTAGGTTTCATTATGCTCAGTTCACTTTGTTTCATTAGGAAACTCTCCTTACCTCATTGATAGGAACATGGATATTTCCAATGATAAATCTCCTTGTTAAAAAAATTAGACATCTATTGACTACGGAGGTAAAGTCTACATATGTATACATATGCTCTCAAATATTTTAAATTTAAGAAATTCATCCATTTTAAAATTTAATTTTCTATAACCTATTACATAAATCAAAATAAAATACCTTAAATTAAATTATATAAATCAAATTAAAAAAGACTTAATTTAAATCATATAAATCAAATTGAAAAATCATTAAATTAAAGTATATGGTTGGAATCTCTTTTCATCTCAAATTTCAAATTTATAAACTTAAAAAATTATTTGTAAACAAGATTTCAATAAACATCCAAAAAAAAATTATGGATCAGGACCGCATTATATTTAGGTGGTTTTTCGACACACGGTTTCTTTGCTGATGGTTTTCTATTTCCGGTTAAGGAATTAGGGTTTTGGACTAATCCAGGTCATTGGGTTAGGGTTTTGGATGCTGCTGACTCCTATATGTATTTTGTATTGTAAACATTGTAACACAATGAATGAATATAGAATATGTTGGTTTTCCCGGTTTGGGTTTCCATGGGAAAAATATTTGTGTAATGTTTGTATTTTCCATTGTTTATTTTCTATTCTTTTCTGAATATATGTTTACAGTAGATATTGTACAAGGTTAGAATTTACATGTATACTGGTAGGATCCCCATTCTGTGGCAAAAGTGAGCTTGTATCTGTCTTCTGGTGCTATCTTAATCTGATGGAATCCTGAGAATTCGTCAGTGAATGAATAAGCTTCCTATCCTCCTAAATTATCCAACACCTCATCTGTAAAAGTAGGGAACGGGTCATGTAGGCATGCATCATTCAACTTCCTCAAGTCGACACATATTCTTACTGCCCCTTGTTTCTTCTCCTGAACTACCATCGAGCTTATCCATTCTGATTCCTCTACAAGCTCTATGATTCCAGCCTCCAACATCCTATCGATATTGGCTTTGACTTTTTTCTTATAGATCAGATTTACTCTATATGGTCATTGTCTGATCAGTCTTGCCTCAGCTCTGAGTGGTATCTTCATTTCTCTTAGCTCTCCTCCTATTCCTTTCATTTCTGTGAACGTTGTTGGGAATAGGTTGATGTACTTGCGCGGTAACTCTGTTATGTTTTCCACTGTTTTCTCATCCCAGTAGTCTCCAATGTTGGCCATTTTGGGGTTCTCAACTATCCCAATGTTGAATTTCTTCACCTTGATCGGTATAACAATTACTTCTGATTCCATAGGTGGACCTTCCACTTCTCTTTCGCCTTCACCTTCCTCAATCTGAATATCGTGCGGGTCATCTTCACCTGGTGCTTCTCCCTGCATGTGGTAACATGATAGTAGTTATTTTACTGTCTGTCTGTTTTGTTGTTTTTCTTCTATGATGAATTAAACTTTTGGCTCCTTAATGAATATCACCCCTTTGATTTGTTTAAGTGTTGCGTCTATGTTGGGGTTCTCATGCTCAAATGAGAAAGTAACTGTAAAATTATGTTGTAATACTGTCCAACTTGTAGTTCCTTTACACAGTTCCTAGTCTGTATACCAGTTTGTTGGG
The DNA here is from genome assembly GCA_009831015.1 of Picea engelmannii. Classification (NCBI taxonomy): domain Eukaryota; kingdom Viridiplantae; phylum Streptophyta; class Pinopsida; order Pinales; family Pinaceae; genus Picea; species Picea engelmannii. The sequence goes on along the minus strand of ML788185.1, from coordinate 649,535 downwards.
ATGTCCTCTAATGTGTGAACAAAATGATGAGGCCATTCCTCCGGTGGTGTCATCCTCCATAGCATTCTTCACCTCTCCAAGTGTTTTGTTGGTGCTCCCTATCCCTCATATTTCTCTAGCTGGTTGCTTCCTTGTTCTACACTAAATTTAATTGCGCAGTAACTGCTTACATTGCTACCAATCTTTCACTGTTTCTTTGTGCGCACCCCACCATGTTGCAAGTGTTTCCTTGAGTGCTATATCTAGAGTTAAGAGCCTATAAATTTCTAACACTTCATATTTGTACCATGTTAAGAATGCTTCTAGGTAATTCACCCCATGGAAGCTGGGAGGTTCCCTTATCTTTGTACCTACCCATCTTACTGCGCGGTCTATTCTTGCACATCTTCTTGTGGAGACTTCGTGTAACCTCTGCTGCCGGTTTTCTAAGCCTGTATCTGAGTATGACATACATAAGGTGATGCTTCGCCAGCTCAATATCCCATCTGTAGTTGGGTTCATGTAATATTCCTCTCACGCAGTTGTTATGTACAACTAGTTAATTTCCTCCAAGTCAAAGCAAGTAGGTTCTACAAACTTTTCCCCTTCTGATGGTTCGAATGGTGCAATGACTATGTATTCTCTTGACTCAAAGGTCATCTTCCATATCTTTAGGTTGATTATGGCATGGTTATCAAACACCCAATCCAAGCCAAGCAATGTTGGATAAGGTGTTGTGTCGTCCACTATCTCGATTACTTTGAAGTTGGATTTGGTCCATAGTCCATCTAGATCTACTGCCACTCCTTTTAATCTTCCAATTAGTAGAACCCTCTATTGATTTTCTAGTTTCAACTGAATAGGTGAATATCCTAATGTCGGTTCTCCCATACATTCCCATGTTTTTTTAGGTAATGCATTTACTTCAGATCCTAAATCTAGTATAATATCTCCCATGTTGAAATCTCCAATGTTGGCGTTCAGCCTGAATTCCCTACTTGTTCTCCTTTTTGTATGTAGGTGATTGACTGTTTTATGTTCTAACTTTCCTTCTACTTCTATGATACATCTTTCTAGAATATTTTGTAATACTTTAACAGAGGATGGATCATTTAGTAGTCTAACACAGGATTGCAAAAAACCTTTAATCGTACTTACTTGTTCCAGTTGCTGTGTTTCCTTCGTGTGATCCAACGATGGAGGAATTTAGTACTATGGTACTTCCTTATTATGTTGTGCAGTTGATGTTGATGCAATGTCTAGCTTGCTTTAATATCTCCTTCTCATTCTGTGCATCAAATTGCTTCTTTGGTTCAACATTCTTCTTCACCCATTGGTGTTGTACTAGCTCTTGTTGTACTGCGTCGCTTCCTGTTTTAGCTCCTCCCCACGTAACTATATTGATTTTTTGATGCAGAGTCATCGCTCCCAAGCTAGCCATGCGCTAGCCATCCAGCCAACTCAGGGCATTCAAAGCACACATTCAAGGAAGAGAGGTGCCAATCCTCTTACATTTTGAATTTGATTTCAATGTAATTAATGTATGTAAGGCCGTGGAGCCATAGAGCCATGCCTTTGAGCAGGTGTTAGTTAGGAGTAGCCTTAAATGTTTGTAAGGCTGAATCTAGCTCCGATCTAGACTAGACAGCCCATTCAATGTAAATTGAATAGGGTAGGTGAGATGGAGGGAAGAGCTCGAAGAGCTCCCTCATGTAAAAGATCTTTCGATCTTGTTTAGAGAAAGAGAAAAGATACAGGAGAGCTCTGTGAGAGTTAGAGTAGAGGAGAGAAGGAGCCAAGACTCTGTCAAAGTCTGAGCTCAAGAACACCTTGTAAAGGAGGCATTTCATATTAATATAAAGAGAAGATTTCTTGCATGAGTTTCTGTGTGTCTTTATGTGTTTATGAATGTCTTTGTGTGTTCAATATATGTTGTAGATGTATGGTTAGGTATGCATTTGTAGGGACAGATAGGTTCTGCTATCTGTGGGTTCTTTGATTTCAGGTTTGGGGTTCTTTGAGGCTTCATGCCAAGAGGGTGTGACAGAACGTTGCGGGTTCTGAAAGCCAGTGCATAAGTGCACTCCTGAATTCTGTGGAATTTGGGCAAGGACATACCAGGAGGGCACACCAGCCGAAGTCATTGGCTCAAGGAGAAACCTCAAGGTTGTTGAACACCTTGGAGGTGAGGCTGTGTAGAAGAGGACACAGCAGAAGACAGAATCACCGCGGGATTCTGTAAGAGCTCTTCCAGGATGGCATTGAGCAGGTGAAGATAGTGCACAGGAGAACTCTACTGTGAGTTCAAAGGGAAACCAAAATCACTGAGGATTCTGTGAGAGCTCTGCCAAGAGGGAATTGAGCAGGTCCCTGTGTGCACAAAGATAACTCGTTTGAGTTTTGGAATAGAGAAGTGTTAGGAGAATACCTTCATAGGGTTACTGAACACCCTGCAGGCTCAGCAAGGAGTACTTGAGCAGGAAGTTGCCAGATGGCATTTCCATCCTTTCAAGGAGAGAAAGGGACAGAGGATAAAGACCTGTGCAAGGAGTGCAGAGGTTGAGAACCTCTTCCAGGTTCAGAGAATACCAAGCTCAAGAGGAACAGTGCCTTTGCGCATAGAGCGATAGCTACAAGGAGTGCAAAAGTCGAGAAACCCTTTGAGGTTTCACAATCGACAAAGCTCAGGAGGGATAACGTCATTAGAATATAGGTAGGAGCGAGGATACAGGCTTCGCAGCAAAAGAAAAGGAAGGGGCCTTTGAAACTTTGGAAATCTTCCAAGGGGAAGGAAGAAGCGCAAGCTTAGGAGGGAGCATAGCTACCGTTGGATCAGGTAGAGGAAAAGATCTGGACCGTTGAGTTTCATGTCCAGGCAGCAGGAGGAGAGTGCATAGGAAGAGAACAGAACTGGACCGCCAGATCTTGCACAGATAGACGATAGTCGTCAGATCTGAGAGGAGCTGAATGAGGTTTAATCCTCGTAGGAGCAAAGGAGAGGACTCGTCAAAGTCCCGAAAAGATTAGGACCATCCATCTTTGAAGAGGACGCGTGGCAGAGATCCAAACCCATCGGGGTTTCGGATACCGGAAGGTTGAAGGACTGGGAACTGTAGAGTCACTGCATCGCGAACTCCCAGTTCGCGAACTCCCAAAGGAGCAAGAGCCGTTGGATCAAGGAGCGCACAGCCGTAGATCACAGAGGAGGTAAGGCTTTGGACAATCAGGTTTCGGAGTTTCAAAAATCTAGAGGGAGAGTTGCATGGTCAGCGCAACTCTTGAAATCCCAAAGAGCGGAACTCCAAAAGGTGTGTCCCAAGCAGGCTAGAGGATACATGTGACAATTAGCTAAAGGAGCGGTCGAGGTTTCAGAGAAATCCCTGAAAGGCCCATTTTGGCATTTCGGCTACCGAGAATGTAAAGGGTAAGAGTCTGAAACTCTTGAACCGTGAAATCCCGAAAAGACACAAGCCGTCGGATCAGGAGAGGCTATGAGTCGTTGATCCTAGTCTGGAGCAGAAGACCGGTGTATCGAGGTTCGGTATTTCAGCATTTCGGATACCGAAAATTTGAAGGGGCAAGGATTGTTGCATCTTTGCATCGCGATTCTCCGAATTGCGAAAACCTGAAAGCATTCGGAGGCTAAGAGAGGAGCCAGAGTTGTTAAGCCCATTCTAACATTTCAGTATTTTGGAGTTCGGCAATTCGACGATCCTGAAGACAAGGAGTGGGGCACAGAGTGTTGGAAACCTCGAAGTCGTGAAACGCGACATGCATTTGTAGTGGGGCTACGGTCACACATTTCAGAGTTTTTGCATTTGGCTTTTCGGCCATCCTGAGGACAAGAAACCAAGCACTTCGGCATTGGAAACCCCGAAGTCCTGAAAGCAACATATCTTTAGAGTGAGGCTATGGTCACACATTTCAGAAGTTTGGGATTTGGTATTTCGGCAATCCCGGGGACAAGAAGTCGGGTGCTTGACACTGAAAGTCCTGAAGTCACGAAATGTGACATACCTTCGGAGTTAGGCTGCGATCACGAAGGAAATGGTCACTTGGACCAAGATGTGGGCTAGGGGCTAGTTGTCGATTGAGTCCATTTTGGTATTTCGGCATTTCGAAGTTTGGGGAATCAAAGAGTCAAGAAACTCGACATTAGAACTCCCAAAATCGCGAAACCCAAAATCCCTTTTTGGAAAGGGTCACGGTCATGTCTGGGGGGCGTGTGCAGGTGAAAGCTCATGCCTGGTGCATGCTTGTGTAGGTGGAGTTTTCATAAAGGAACTGTGGATCTGATTCGTTGAAAGTTCTAGTAGGAAACCAAAGGAGCCGCTTTGGCTGGAAGAGAAATCAGAACGATCCTAAGACCAGGAGGTCACGTAGAACCTGCTGAGGTAGGGGGTGTTGCATCATTTTTCTTCCTTCATCCCTCGCTCCTCTTGAAATCCACTGAAAATTATGATTGTTTTGATTCCTCTTTTCCTGGATATTCCCTAATAGTGTCGGACATTCTTTAGTTCATGATCGGATTCACGACAATAGGTCACTAGTGGAAGTGGACATTCTCTTGCATAGTGTCCTGGTTGTTGACAATTGTGACATACCGCTGGTCCTCTACCCCTTCCAAATCCTCCTCTTTCTCTTCCTCCACCTCTATAACTAGCTTGATCCCCTCGCGTCACATTGTACTGAGGCGCCTGGTTATACTACATAGTATTATAGTGTGTTTGTGCGGTATTATACTGCGGCTGTGCAATGTTGTATTATTGTTGCGTAGTGTTATATTGTTGTTGTGCCGTGTTGTACGGAGCTGGTACTTGGTTGAACTAAAGTGCGGCTTTCTTGGTCATCATTTATGCTTGCACCTTGTATGCATCTAATGTTCTTTTCCTCATCAGGTCCATGGTTCTGCAATCTTTGTCATCATGGCCTACTGACTTGCAAAAGTTGCAATATGAGTTCTTTGGTATTGTCTGGTACTTCTACATCACTGGGAAGTGGTATGGATCGTGACTCTATTTATTATAGATCTCACACCATAGTCCTCTTGTTGGAAATGTATTTGGCATTCCTACTTCCATGTACTGCACAAATGTTGGACATTCGTTCCTATGGTGTTCTTATGTCCTGCATGTGGTACCCCAAACGACTTCTCTTTTGTCCTTACCTTTTTTCTGGTTTAGCTGGAACGCTAAGTTCTTCAGATCCTCCTTCAACTCCTCTATGGCTGGATCTGTCTTTTGATATTGGTTTTCTTCAAGTTGTAGGGCTGCTTGTAGAGCCTCTGCTTGCGTTTGAAACTTATGTTGTCGCAACAAATACTTCAAGTGTGGTAGCAGTGAATTAACGAAAAGGTGCCTATGTTTCATATTTGTCATGACATATTTTAGCTTTCCATTCAATCGTTTGAATCTCTGATCAATATCCCATACATATTCTCTTGGTTTCTGTCTAATCTCTATCATCTCGTTCATGTATTGATCCTCTGAACTGGGCTTTTGGAACTCATTTATCAACAACTTCTTGATATCTCCAATCGTTCTGGTTGTCCCTGGCAGACTGTATGCAACTAAACTCATGTACCAATCCAGTGCGTGATCTCTTAGCGTGATATCTAACTATGCAAGTTTAGTGTCCTCGTCTGTGATTTGTTTTTCTTCCCAGATCTTTTCACAGATAAGCAGGTGCTTCTTCGGGTCCTTTGATGCCTCTCCTTTGAATTTTGGTAACTTGATGGTGTGATCATGTCTTGCCATTCTGAATGTTGAACTACTACCTTTGCGCAGTGTAGATACTTGACTACTACTTCCTGAACTAGATCCCCTAGGTGTTGTTCCATGTGTATATGTACTTCCTGCTATGTTCCTTCTCCTAAAATTCAGTTGTCTAAATGGTGGTGTTCTTCTTGGTGTATTAGACACACATGGGTTTATGGGTTCCACACTAACACTGATATGGATAGGAGTGTTGCCTTCTATTTCCGGTCTTGGACCTCTCATATTCCACTCATATGTTGCATGCAGGATTTCCTCAATCTGCTCCACAGCCCAGAGATCCTCTACCTCCTCTTCATCACTTTCCAAGCCTTCCCTCGCAGCTACGACTCTCTTCTTGGTGTTTACCTTGTATTGGTAGGGTACTTGACTGCGCTTATTTCCAGTTGTTGCCATGATCCTCTTGATCTGGTCTCCGTCTATCATAATTGGGTCCAATGCCTCCTCCTTCTTCTCGTTATCCCCTTCTCCTTCCATTTATACCTCTTGTCAGCGCTTCCTCCATTCCCCCATGCACACAGGGAAGTTTAGCGGTCTGACTCCATCATCATTACACCTTTGTTATATAGTAATATCTTAATGTAAGTGTATAATGATCTGATGTACCTACATCGAGGTCCCTTCAAGAACTCTTGTCCAACTGTACTGTATGACTTCACTACATCTACTACAAATTCTGTGATAAATCCGACAACAATGTTGTCTAACCAAAAATCTACTATGCATGTAAAATTATTATCAACTCGTTGTAGTTGCGTGATCTCTTCAGGATTCCACTCTAGATTTCCGATCCAATTTGTAGGGTGGTTGTATTTCAATATTTTTATCCACTCCTGCAATATGTGCAGGAAATCACAGAAAAATACTTCATGCAATTCAGTGAATACGTACTTGTCCAGATATTTATGTGGTGTCAATTTCGGGTTTCTATTATCTTTATGTGTAAAATCTAGCTCCTTTGTCTTCAACCAACTCTCTATCTTTGCCTTCATGGGATTCCATGGTCTCAACATTCCCAACTATATTCTCATTCTCTTCAACATCTTGTTGTCTGATTCAACATTCTTTTGACGCGTATTCCTCCAACCTCACATACTCAGTCCCATTTTCTTCCACACAATCAGAAACTGAACCATTTGTTGGTTTTACTCTACTCTTCCATTGGTCTAGGGGGTTCTTTATGGTTCATTCTGATTCTTCTTTACCATCCTAGAGTGACCCTAGTTCATATTTCAAAAAATTCCCAACAAAACCCCTTTAAAATTATCGGCCCCTCTGGTAAACCAGAAGGCAGCACAACACACAAAGTGTACTACACAGTCTCACCCAAGATAGCTCAATGGGTGGCTGAAATACTCAGGTCTTTGCAACCTGAGACTGAGTGATATCTGAGGTTGTGTGTTGTAAAATTTATTCATTCAATTCAATCATCTAGTTATAACATTCATTCTATGCATGCATGTGGAATACTAGATCTACTTAGTTGCTTCATTTATCTAACATTCATCAATTAATCAGACATAAAATTGCATACATTCATTCACATAACACAGTGTTACCGTGGTTCACCCCCTCCTGGGCTACGTTCATAGAGATATGGCTCTTAGTATTTTATTATAGTTTAGAAATCTATCACGCCGTGCGTGGTTACAATCTTGATTCTCCCCTTTCCCACAGGCTCCTCAATCCATGTAAGGATGACTAGATCGCACCAAGATCCTGAGCTTGCAATCTAACCCTCGGGATCAAGTCACTTACTCCTTCTCTATCTCACTAGCTTAATGACTCATACAGTTCTACAAATCTCTCTCTTTCTATATCTCCCCATCGTTGTCCCTTCTATTCACCTAGTACTACTTATTGATATCCTCATCTCACCAACCATTAGAATGCATTACAAAAACCCTAACCCTAGCATCGTTAGGTCTTCCTTGCATGCGCGCTTCGCCTGCTTCTCTTACATGTGCTTCTTTTCCTTCCAGCTGTCTTTTGCATGCTTTTCCTCCAAAAATAGCCTTTCTTCCTAGCTAGGCCTGCATCCAACAACATTTATCTGACCTTCAAATATGGGAATATCAAAATTAACTTGTACCTTGAAGGAAGAGGTTCCTCCAAAGTGGTTGCTTGATGAAAATGTGCATGTTGCTATCGACAGGCGTTGAAGGATGTGGGAAAAATTCTCCATCATTTCGTCCCTCTGTCACGTGAGAGCTTGATCAAGCAAAAGGTTAATATAATCTTCTGCTACACTGTTTTTCCTTTTATGCCATCATAGAGGGTTTCTTGGGCATGCAAGAGCGATTTTCCTCAAGAGAGACAAGATTGAGACCCAAATTGCTATACTTAGACCTCGTCAGGGACATGCACTGAAAAACGATCAAGAGCAGCCTACTCTGATACCACTGATCTGAATTATTTTCTAAATGAAATAAAGCAAATATGTTATAATGAAATACAGATAAAAATTGCCAGAAACAAAAAAATACAACAATACATGATTTCTATTAATGAAAGAAATGTAAAGAGACCGTAAAAATACAGAGTGCAAGACTCGCTAGAATGGTGGCAGCTTTATCTCTTAGAAGAGATGTGATGGCTACACTCATTCCTAAGAAGATGATTACAATGAGGCTCTGAAGGCCTTTTTATGATAAACATGAATGCCAAAACCCTAGACATCCAAAAACCTAACCCTATGAGATGAAACGCTAAAAGTCATGTGGGCCTCGTTGGGATAAGTTAGTACATTAACTTCACGGGGTCGTAAATTTTTCATACGATCTTCATTTTAGGTGCGTGATAGCCCGTTGGAAAGGTCTTTTAGATAACTACGCGTTATGCCATTAAACACTGACTTTGTCTACATTTTCATTGTGGAAAGCTAACAAAACACTGTTTGGAGCCCCAAAATGGCCCTGGAAGTACATACATATGTACTAACATGAAAAATTCCAAAATAAGCCAATTGGAATAGGTGGGTGGCCACCAATATCCACCTAGATGTTGTGTAGGGATTTAGGAAAACCTTGTAAGTGCAGAACCCACAATTAAAAAGAAATGTCCCCATTACAGAGAAACATGTTGAACTCAAAACTGTCAAGATGAGCCTGTTGGAATTTGGAATAGGTGGGTGGCCACCAATATCCACCTGGATCAATCCTCCCCTCTTAGGAAGTAATGGTCTCTATTGCATTGAGTTATCGGGGATGAGGGGAAAATGTTTTCTGAATATGAATCTTGGTGAGTTGCATGCCTTGTTGGAGAGGTTGCATTGCTTGGTTTGTGGAAAGTTGTCACGAACCAATTGTTGGCATGGTTGAATCTGCTCCACCAACCTGTTGACTCTAAGCTTGATGGATTATTGTGTAGGAACCATTGTAGGTGAAGAAAAAATATCTACTTTCTCTTCTGCAATCTGCTTCTGCTGGATAGAAGGTGTTGAGGCTACATTGGTTCTAGTGGCCTTCTGTGCATCCTTTGAACAAACTATGAAGAGGATGGAATTTTTAGTATGATAGATTACCTTGCGGCACTGTTTTGGTGGAACAATAGGAAGAAATACCTCTGGTATCCTCTAGAGCGTACCCCCCAGAGTAATAATGAAACTACGATATCGAGACTCATAAACAACATGATTTTTCCACATATATGGTTGGCCCAAAACAACATCACAGACAACAAGAGGGGCAACGTCACACACTACCTCATCCTTGAACGATTGGATGTGATAGGACAAGCGACACTATTGGCTGACACGAAGATCTTGTCCCTGATGAAGCCACCCGATGTTGTATAGATGCGGGTGTGGTGTTGTCGACAACCCCAACTCTTTAATGACCTCAACTGAGATGAGGGTCTTTTGGCTACCGCTATCAATAATAAAATGCAATGAGGTCCCCTTCACCCACATATGTAAATGTAAGAGGCACTCCCCCTCTTGAGGATCTACCGATTCTTCTGGTTGAATTGTTGTGGTCATGACAGTAGAAGTAAGGTCTGTGTCAATGATCTGTCTATTTTCAATATTTTCTGGATCAGATTCTAAATCAGGGTTCGACTCCTTCTCTTTGAACTCATCCACCAATGATTGTTTCAAGTGACATTCATCGGTGTTGTGCTAGGGTATTTTGTGGAATTCACACCACTTCCCAGTGTCATTCTTTGTATATCCTTTACCCTTGTTTTCTTGTGTCTTGGACTGGTTGTCGAATGACTGTTGGTTAGAGACATCTTTACCATGTTTTGGTTGTTGCAAATTTGCTGACCTGAAATCCCATTTGTTTTGGTGCCTAAATTTCTGCTCGATTTTGACAGCGTATCGATAGGTAGCTCCTAATGATGAGATGTTTAGGAAATCCATTTCGGTTTGGATGTACCTATGTAGAGCCCCATGGTATTTTAGAACCAGATGTCGCTCGGAGTCTTTGATACCCAACTTGGTGTGCATGGTATGGAAAGTATTTGTGAACTTCGACACAATTTGGATCTTCTCTTACCATAGTGTGGTCCATCTCATGTACCGGTCTTCATAGTTATCAACGTGGTAGTATTGTTCCTTGACCGCATCCAGAAAAAAATCCCAAGTGGGCTCGACCCAATATATTCCATATTCCTCTATGGAACTCTTCTCCCAGTAAGTTTCCCACTAATGTTTGACATGGGGGAGAGCCTTGAGGAGTGAAAAGGTGATATTTTCCCTGTCGGAAAAATTGTGAAAAGAGAAATAACCTTCTAGCAGATTCAACCATTTTTCTAAGGCATCCACATCTATCTGACCTTCAAATATGGGAATATAAAAATTAACTTGTACCATGAAGGGAGAGGTTCCTCCAAAGTGGCCGCTGGATGAATATGTGCATGTTTATATTGACATGCATTGAAGGATGTGGGAAAAATTCTCCATCATTTCGTCCCTCTGTCGCGCGAGAGCTTGCTCAAGCAATAGGTTAATAGAATCTTTTGCTCTGTCTTTATTATTTTTTGTTGCCATAGAGGGTTTCTTGGGCGTGCAAGAGCAATTGTCCTTAAGAGAGACAATCTCTATACCCAACCTACTATACTCGGCCCTCGTCGGGGACATACACTGAAAAACAATCAAGATCAGCCTACACTGATAACAATGATCCGAATTATTTTCGGAACGAAATGAAATCATAGATATTACAATGAAATACACATAAACATGGCTAGAAACAAAAAAATACAACAATACATGATTTCTATTAATGAAATAAATGTACATAGACTGTAAAAATACAGAGCTCAAGACTCACTAGAATGGTGCTAGCTTTATCTTTGAGAAGAGATGTGACAACTACACTCATTCCCAAGAAGATGATTACAATGAGGCTCCGAAGGTATTTTTATGATAAACATGAATGCCAAAGCCCTAGACATCCAAAAACCTAACCCTAGGAGTTGAAACACTAAAAGTCATGTGGGCCCTGTTTGTTGGGTATGTGTTATATTCTTTGTTGCATATGTGTGTGTGGGCACGTCAGGTTCGACAAATGCGTCTGACGATCCCTCTAGTAGTGATATTTGTGTCGTGTGCTTTCCTAGGGGGGTCCTAGGGGGGGGGGGCAGGTATGCCCCCCCTGGTTACGCGCAGCATTCGGGGTAGTTTCCCAAATTTTTTTTTGGGGCGGTTTTTGCTATTTTTAGAGGATTTTTCTATTTTTAGTGGTTTACTAAATTAATCTTGGATTAATGGATTAGGGTTTTGGTATCTACGAAATACCTAAAAACATTTTATATATTGTATGGTGAATGGTGAAATTCGATAATGAATATAAGAAAGGTTTTCTCAGTTGAGGGTTTTTGGTATAAAATCTCTGTGTACTCTGTGTATGAGCCATTGATTAAATTTTGTTTTTCTTAAGAATCTATATGCATTGCCTTAATTCACAGGTTTAAAACTTACATCTAGTATCAGAGCTTGTTTTTGGCTTCAAAGGGATGCCTTTGTTTTTGAGGGTTTGGCTCGATCTTGATAGATCAAGTTTATCTTGGGTCTATGATAAACTTGGGTTTAATGGGAACTTTTGCAGTTGTGATTTGAGTGCAGATAGAGGAATGGCAAGATCTTCTAGAATTGAGATAGAGAAGCTCAATGGTAAAAAATTTGAGCTATGGAAGCTGAAGATGGAGGACCTTCTTGTAGACAAAGAACAATGGATTGTTGTGGATCATGGTACACAACCTACTAGTACACCGTCTACTAGCACACAAGTTACTGGTACACAACCTACCAATACACAAACTACTAGTACACCACCTGTTGGTATGTCAAAGGAAGATTGGGAGAAGTTGGACAGAAGAGAAGGGATTACTATTTGACTCTACCTACCAGATTCGGTGTTGTTGAATGTCTCAGGAGAGTCTACATCCAAGGAACTATGGGATAAGTTGGGGAATTTGTATCAATCAAAGTCCCTGGTAAACAAGTTATTTCTTCGAAAGAAGTTGTATCATCTTAGGATGGAAGATGGAGATTCTATGATAGAACATCTAAATGCCTTTAATACTCTGGTAAGTCAACTTATCTCTGTTAATATTATGATTGCATAAGAAGATAAGTGTATTACTTTGTTATGTTCTTTGCCAGACTCTTGGGATAATCTAGTTGTAGCAATTGGTAGTACCACTCAATCTACATTGAAGTATGAGGATGTAGTTTCATCCTTGTTATCTGAAGAGATGAGGCAGAAAAACATGGATGGTCAGAGCACAGATGATTTATTTGTAAGAGGTGGTACCCAAGACAAGAATCCTGGTAAGCCTTCAGGGGGGAGATCTAAATCTACAGGTAGATCTAAGTCTCTAGGAAAATCTTTGAGGAAATGATGGAAGTGTAGTAAAACAGGGCATTATAAGAAAGATTGCAAGTCTAAGAAGGTTGAAAAACCAAAGGGATTTGATAGTACCTCTTCCACAGAGGCGAAAACCTCCATTGAAGAAGGAGGTGATGTTTACCTAGAATCTACAAGTACACATGCAGACCATGATGTATGGTTGATCGAATCAGGTGCATCATACCATATGACTCCTCACAGGGAGTGGTTCTCTGAATATGAAAAATACGATGGTGGTGATGTATTCCTAGGAGATGAATCGACAACAAAAATCTTGGGACGTGGAAGGGTTAAGTTGTTGCTAAAAGATGGAAGGATTAGAACACTCCCTGGGGTTCTACACATTCCAAAACTTGCCAGGAGCCTAATATCTATAAGCACGTTGGATGATGCAGGAGTGGATACTGTATTTGGAAAGAACACTTGCAAGATGGTACGAGGGGCAATGGTTTTGATGAGGGGAGTTCGATGTGGAACTCTGTACAAGTTGTTGGGAAGCACTTATACTAATGGGTGTAACAGTTCTATTGTCCTTGAGCAGAAAAATAAAGAAGACAAGACCAATATCGTCCTTGAAAAGAAGACCATGATGTGGCATCAAAGACTAGGGCATATTGGAGAAAAGGGCCTTCGAACACTACAAGGTAAAGGCATGGTTGAAGGTATGTCTAATTGCACTCTGTATTTTTATTTCTGTGAACATTGCATATATGGTAAACAAAATTGAGTAAGATTCCCATCTGGTGCTACAAGAGAAAAGGGGATCTTAGAGTTGATACGCAGTGATGTGTTTGGACCTATTCCTGTTCCATCCCTAGGTAAATCTATGTATTATGTTTCATTCATAGATGATTTTTCAAGGAACACATGGATTTATTTTCTTATAAATAAATCTGAGGTATTTGATATATTTAAAGAGTTTAGGGTTCTGGTAGAAAATCAGATAGAGAAGAAAATAAAGGTATTGAGAATAGATAATGGTGGAGAATTCCACGGAAATGAATTTGAAGAATTCTATAAGAAGTGTGGTATAGCAAGGCAGAAGACTACTCCATACACTCCTCAACAGAATGGAGTTGCAGAAAGGATGAACAAGACACTGATGGAAAAAACAAGGAGCATGCTCAGCGGTGTCGGGTTAGGACAAGAATTTTGGGCAGAGGCAGTGGGTACAACATGTTACCTGGTCAATCGATCACCTTCATCAGTGTTGGATGATAAAAATCCACATAGGTATGGTCTGCAAAGAAACCCTCTCTTCAACATCTTAGAGTGTTTGGTTGTGATGCTTATGTACATGTTCCAAAGGAAAATAGGAGTAAACTGGATAAAAAGGATGAAAAGTGTATCTTTATTGGTTGTAAAGATGGTGTGAAAGGTTATAATCTTTGGAACCCAGAAACCAAGAAGATTGTTTACAGTCGAGATGTTGTTTTCAGAGAGGTAAAAGATGTGTCCAAACAGGAATTCCTACCAACGCAAGATGAACCTGAGAAAATAGAGATTGAGTTGGATGATGCAAAATCTGAATCAATTGAAGAAGAAGCAGAAGAAGAACCTCATACCCCAGTATTGAGGAGATCAGTGAGAGATAAAAGGAAACTAGAAAGGTATAGTCCACCTGATTTCCATTCCAATTTTGCTTTATCTATTATTGATGATGATCCCAGAACTATCAGGGAAGCAGTGAATTCAGAGGATAGTAAACTCTGGAAGAAGTCCATGGTTGAAGAAATGGATGCCTTGGATAAGAATGAGGCATGGGATATAGTTGAGTTTCCAGCTGGAAGAAAAACTGTTGGTAGCAAATGATTGTTTAAGAAGAAGTTTAATGCACAAGGTAAAGTGGAGAAATACAAAGCTCGGTTAGTAGTAAAAGGTTATTCCCAGGTAGAGGGAATTGAATTTGGTGATATTTTTTCTCCTGTTGCTAAGTTAACTTCTATTAGATTTCTTTTATCTATTGCTATTGCTTTTGATCTTGAAGTGGAACAGATGGATGTGAAGACAACATTCCTACATGGGGATTTGAAAGAAGAAATCTACATGAAGCAACCAGAAGGCCTTGTAGTGAAGGGAAAGAAAGAGCTGGTCTGTAAGCTAAAGAAGTCACTATATGGTCTGAAGCAATCACCTAGGATGTGGTACCAAAAGTTTGACACATACATCCTTGGATTGGGATTTATAAGAAGCAGGGATGATCACTGTGTATATTCCAAGCAAGTTGGTAATCACTTCATTAATGTAGTGTTGTATGTTGATGACATGTTGTTGGTAGGAAATAACATGGATGTTATCAAGGAGGTGAAATCGCAGCTATCCTCCAAATTTGACATGAAGGGTCTTGGTGTTGCTAACTTCATTATGGGAGTGGAGATTAAAAGAGATCATGCAAACATGAAACTCTGGTTGAATCAGAGAAATATGTTGAGATGATATTGCAGAGGTTTAATATGCATGGAAGTAAATCGGTCAAGGTTCCTATTCCTATAGGTGTAAAGTTATCTGCAGATCAGTGTCCCAAGACACAGGAAGAAGAAGAGGAAATGTCCCATGTTCCATATGCTAGTGCAGTTGGCAGTTTGATGTATGCAATGGTCTGTACTAGATAGGACATTACACATGCAGTGGGAGTTTTGAGTAGGTATATGTCAAAACCAGGGAAGGAGCATTGGACAACAGTAAAGAGGGTCTTCAGGTATCTTTGTGGCACTACCAGTTATGGATTGTGCTACCAAGGAAGACCAGGATTATACAGAGTGGTGGACATACATGGCTTTGTTGATGCAGACTGGGCTGGAGATCTGGATCGTAGAAGATCTACAAGTGGGTATGTGTTTAACCTTTTTGGAGGATCAATCAGTTGGATGAGCAAAATACAGGTTGTAGTGGCACTCTCAACTACAAAAGCTGAATACATGGCAACCACGCATGCAAGGAAGGAAGCAGTATGGTTACAAAGATTGTGTTCAGGTATTGGGTTGGTACAACAAGCAGTGAGATTAGATTGTGACAGTTAGAGTGCAATCTTCCTGGCAAAGAACCCAGGTTATCATTCGAAGACAAAGCATATTGATGTTTAGTATCACTTTGTGAGAGACATGGTTGAGGAAAAGAAGGTGTTGCTGGAAAAGGTTGACACTTTGAAGAATGTTGCAGATTCATTGACAAAGTCTGTGATCACAGATAATTTCTCCTAGTGTAGAGTAACAATGGGCATTGTTGCCCTGGATTGTTGACTAAATAATCCGCTGGACCCCTGGATGCAAAGAAAACAACAAGTGGGAGAATGTTGGGTATGTGTTATATTCTTTGCATATGTGTGTGTGGGCGTGTCAGGTTTGACAATTGCGTCTGATGATCCCTCTAGTAGTTCTCTTTGTGTCATGTGCATCGGGCGCTTTCCTAGGGGGGTCTCGGGGGGGGGCAGGTATGGTCCCCCCTGGTTACGCGCAACATTTGGGGCAGTGCCCTGATTGATTTTTTTTGGGCAGTTTTTGCTATTTTTAGCGGATTTTTCTATTTTTAGAGGTTTACTAAATTAATCCTGGATTAAGGGATTAGGGTTTTGGTATCTACGGAATACCTAAAAACATTGTATATATTGTTTGGTGAATGGTGAAATTCGATAATGAATATAAGAAAGGTTTTCTCAGTTGAGGGTTTCCGGTATAAAATCTCTGTGTACTCTGTGTATGAGCCACTGATTAATTTTTGTTTTGCTTAAGAATCTATATGGATTGCTTTACTTCACAGGTTTGGGTAAGTTAGTACATTAACTTCCCGGGGTCATAACTTTTGCATACAGTCTCTGTTTTAGGTGCATGATAGCCCATTAGAAAGGTCTTTTCGAGAAATAAACATTATTCCATCAAAATCTGACTTTGTCTATAGTTTGATTGTGGCAAGCTAAGAAAACATTGTTTAGAGCCCCAAAATGGCCTTGGAAGTGCATAAAGATGTACTGACATGAAAAAATCCAAAATAATCCATTTGGAATAGGTGGGAGGCCACCAATATCTCCCTGGATGCTGTGTAGGGCTTCAGGACATCCCCGTAAGTGCAGAACCCACAATTACAAAGAAATTTCCCCATTACAGAGAAACGTGTTGAACTAAAAATTGTCAAGATGAGCTAGTTGGAATTTGGAACATGTGGGTGGCCACTAATATCCACCTAGATCACTAATCCCTCAAGGCATTAAACACCATGAGGTATGCTATAGGACAACTTAGAGCATTAAACCAATGTTGATGTCAAAGCATTCAAAGAACGACAGAAACACATAAGATGAAATTTTTTAAATTTTTTATTTTAATCCAATAAAATAAGATGAAAAATTGTCACGTCATGGTCATATCACGCTTTTCAGAAATCAAATGTGAGATAATTTATTTTTTAACATATTTATATATTCATATTTTTCAATTTGTAATGTTAAACATTATAGAGAATATAAATTTTAAGCAACTAATGCAAAGTCAAAATGTGTTTGGCTCCTAACTCATTACAATATAACCTATATAATAAGTCATGTAAAACTACCTATTTAGAACAATTACAAATCATCCACTACACTAAAGACATGTGTGAGCATTGAACATACATTTTGATCATATTTTTTGAAAATATGTTTTTTCTAAAGATCAAAATGAAAATCAAAAAGGGATTATATATATAGAGAGAATGTAACAAATATAATATATAATTAAATATGTTATAAAGTGGCTAGTATTTATTAAATATAGAAATTTGGAAAGTAAAAAGATATTAAGTTGAATATAAAAATTACAAAGTAAATAAGAAAATATAAACTCATACAAAATTTATAATATTGATTAAAATATTTGTTTTCATAAAAAATAAATTTAAAACATATAAAATTGATTACATCAAAATCAAAACATTATTTGGGAAGTGACAATAAATTTCTTGTTTTATAATTTTTTTATTAAATAAATGTCATAGCATATGAAAGTTGTCACATATTATTTTTGGAAAATTCTATATTATTTTTAATTTTATTTTAAAAACAAAATTATACTGTAGATTTATGTTCCATTGATAATTTCTTTCACTAATAACAAAATCAAATTAATAAAATTTTAAAATTCTACAATTTTAAAATTTATTTTAAATTTTCAAAAAATTCAATAAATAATAAATTGTTTTTTAAAACATTGAAAAGGTTTATAAAAACTTAGAACACCAAACTAAACTAATGCAAAGTTAAAAACCTTTAACTTGCAAATGAAGAGTATACTATTTTTTTGGAAAGAAGTAATAAGATACTTGTGAATATTACAATAACAAATATTTGTTTTATGTGTTTAGAAAAATATCATAAAAGTTAGTTTTTGTTTAATGATTTGTTTAATGATATTATTGTTTTTTTTTGAAATACTTTTAATTTGAATAAGTATAATTTTTTCGTAGTTTTAATCTAAATGATTTAAGTAAGAAATTGTTGAATCTAAAGAATCAATATTTATAAGAAATTTTAAATATTTTTTATATAAGGTTAGTAGTTGAAATAAACAAGAAACAATTAAGAATAAAGAAACTAGTAAAAGACATAATAGATAAAAAGATACTTGTGAATGTTTCATTTATAAGTATGTTTTATTTTTGGATGAATTTTGGAAAATATTATATGAACAAGGGCTAGGTTGTTTTCAATGACATTATTATTGTTATGTAGAATTTCAAAATTGACACTTTGTACAATTTTTTTAGGAAGAGTGTATAAAATTCATCCTTATACTTTCTTGGCATCACCAATCTTATTTGACATTTGATTGCGACTTGAAAAGAACAACATTGAATTCTTGCTTATGTGCACAAACTCCCATATTGAGAGAGCATCGGAGAAAGRGGAGGGCATTAGATCGTGGAAAACTTGGTATAATCTCTCATGACAGTTTGAAGTAATTTGATCGAACAATCATGCTATTCAAAATATTGAATAATACATTCCTCTATATGAGATATACAAACTCAATATGTGCACTATTTGTCCTATTTGGTGAGATTAGGTGTGGAAGTATGATAAATCCATACAAATTTAAATACCTAGATGGATATGCCAATACCTCATTAATCACATCTCTCTTCAAGAGAAGTCGAAGAGACACTAGAGCCTCTTGTGTGTGGAAGCAAAATGGAGGAATTGTCTATGTATAGTGTGATAATTTAAAATCACCTACAAGGTGTGGTCTTTGCATGATATACACACAAGAATATACACAAGTACAGTGACTCCTATAAGAGTACAGTGGGCAAATACCACAATACCAATAGTTGAAGAATGATCTCTTATGCTTCTTCTCTTTCGGGTCGTCCTCTTCAAACCGATCTGCACCAATTTCTTCTAAACAGGGTTGGTGGCCTCCTTGCCCCAAAGCARCCAAGTAGATTGAGAAGAAGAAAATCCCAATCTGATTCAAAATCCTCARAGAGGCTGATAAAGTGACCAAAATTAATCCCTGTAACAACCCATTTCATGCACTGTATGTTATTCGGGCTCCATTCATGCKGTTAAAAARCAGAAAAAGAACATMTATTTTCAAACCCTRTTGTCCTTTTAAATAGGGGTTTAATTCGCCCAAATATATAGCAAAACCTTYCTGTATCCATCAAAACTGCAMGAATTCATTGGGCAAGAAATTGTACAGATACAGAACTGTCAATTTCTTAATGTTAGAACATTAGAAAAAGTGCCAATGGGGTGCCAGATCCTGAAAGATCAACCTAATAAGGTAGTTATCAACCTGGCGCTAACAAAGGGCTTGTCCTTCAAGATCGATTCGTGGAACGTAACGTCCATGTTGGCTTTARTGGCTGGTCCTGACATACCCAATCCTCGAGCAATCAGATGAGTTTCGATGCTGGCAATATGGGATTCACCCACTGTTAAGCTTTCCATTAATGTTCCATTTTAGCTGCGGTCTGCCCTGGCTGTACAGCATTAATTTCGAAGGATGGGACAATGAGATTGACTGCAAATTCTGGGTTGATTTGGCCTTTTCTCTCAAACCTGGCATCTGAGTAGAAAGAAGTCCACTCAAACCCCTCATTTCTGGAAACATTTTCGAAAAGGAAAAAGCAAAACGCAAACGCAAATTTCACAGAGAGGGGACTGTTGTTAAGCGCAAACTTCACGATTAGTTACGTCCACTTAGGCTCCACTGACTGTAAGTCACCTCGTCACCAACTCGATACTCCATGATTAGGTACTCCGTTTACTTTCAAATCACTATTTCACGTGCTTGGACGATGTTCTTTGAAAAATGATATCAATAAGCGAAATAGTGAAATTAGTATTTATATCATATCAATGGAATTAGCATATCAATAAGTGGAATTAGTAATGGAATTAGTAGTAAAGTTGTTTATATATATATATATATATATATATATATATATAAAAGAAAATAAGTATTATTTCACTTGCTTTCTTTGAAAAATAATATCAATAAGTGAAATAGTGAAATTAACATCTATATCATATTAATAAGTGGAATTAGTAGCAAAATTGTTTATATTTTTTTATTTTTTTATTTTGTAAGAAAAAAGATAATGTATAACTTAATAGAAGAGATGTTGACAAATTGACATTAAATAATAATACATTTAAAAAAAACATAAAACATCTCAATTAAAAAAATAATAATTAAAAAAATTAATTAAACCAAACAACTTATTTTAATAATAATAATAATAATAATAATAATTATAAAATTAAAGTAGATTTAATAAAACAAAACAACAATTACACTCACTATTTCACATATATCTCTCCATGATATATCTGGC
>ML788185.1:610404-623523 GCA_009831015.1 Picea engelmannii | reverse complement strand
TCGCAAAACCAAAGACAAAAAAACCCCTGCCTACTGCGAACAAAGTAACTTTTCCTTGTATCAGCGACTTCCAACGATCATCCATCCATGCCTCCACCGTTTTGGGGCTAGGCCATATCCCCGTAAACTTTCCGATGAGGGTCATTTCTGCAAAAAGAAGGGCAAGATTGCAAGGCCCCTCTGGAGTTAGCTCCAGCGAAGGGATCTCCTCCATCTTCTTGACAAACTTAGACGTGGAAGGAGGCTTGGTTTTGGGTCTTGCCGAGCGCACTAACGCCTTGAATTCTTCCAACCGGTCATTTCCTATCTTGGCATTCGAATCTGAGGCCATGGTCGTCGACCTCCAGCACCAAGACGCAGCTATTACGCATGCAAAGTCGTTGGCGCATACGAGGAGTCTTGATCGCGCACCTGCAATGGGACGCTGGTCGGCTGCTCCCCACGAATGGACGCTGGTCGGCTGCTCCCAGCGTTCGCGCCCCTGAAGGCTAAATCGGTTGGTCGGAGTCTCTGTATGCTAAATCGCGCCCCTGCAAACCAATGAAACGTTGATCGGCTGCTCCCCGCGAATTTCCTCTCACCTGCAAACGAAAAACCAGAGCGGGCGGCTAGGGTTTAGACCCTAGCCGCGCTGAGCTCCTCTCGCCTCGTCTCGTCATTCGCCGGTGCAAGTAGCTTTTTTTGAAACGATATTTAATTAATATTAAAAAATTAAATTGGATTCTAATATTTGAATGTGGTGCATTGATTTTAACATTATATATAACGATTTCAACATTAATTGCATTGTATTTAGTATACACTATGAATATACTATTTAAAATGATGATTAAAATATTGAAACACTACAATTTAAAATGATGATTAAAATATTGAAACAATAAAATAATATTTCAATAAAAATGTTACAACTTAATATTAAAAAATTAAATTAGATTTCAATATTTCAATGTGGTGTATTGATTTGAATATTACATGCAATGATTTCAATATTTTAATGTGGTGTATTGATTTCAACATTATATGTAATGATTTCAACATTGGATGCATTGCATATAATGTAGGTTTTTTTTTTTTTTTTCTTTAGAAAAAAAAAGTAAGTTTATTCATCCAGAGAGACAAAATTACATTATGCAAGTGGTGAACACTTTCCATTTGTAATAGTCATGTGTAATATGTACATGTAAGAGATGCAGTGTTGTGCCGAAAATATAGAGAATATTTCATGCTTTGTGTCTTGCATATAGTGTAGGTTGTGGACAAACCAAGATCACAATGTAAAGAATTTGTAATTAACTACATTTTCATTATTCACATTTTTCAACATTCAACATTGTTAGTTTATTTATATTCAAGAAATTCCTCATGTAATAATTAAAGTATATTTCTAATTCATAGTGCAACTGTAACTTAATAAATTTAAAATGATTAGATTAATTTTAACATATGCATATACATAATATTGATGATCTACAAATTTTGTGTAACATCTCATGAGGAGAAGGATCAAATGTCTACAGTTACAAACCTTAACATGAAACATCACAGAAAAGTCTCAACATCTCCATATTTGATCCCTCTATATTTTTAATAGATCTAAAACTAAGATGATTCTATGCTAATAGTGAACATCAAACTAAAGCCTCAACATCTCCCCCTTATATTTTTTAATGCAATAGTTGTATATAATCTAAACAAATAAGTTTAACAAATCTATTTTATAATGATAATTATAAGTATGAAAAAATAAAATAAAATTACTATACATACCTACTAGTTATATGGTATATGATCGAACTCTTTAATATGATATAGAAAAATTAGATAATTTAAATTAAACAAATAAATAATGATAAACATTAAAATAATAATAAATAAATAAAAAATCACTTAAAATAAAGTTTTTACATTGCATTTATTTATGATAAATGTATTTAGTACTCAATTAAAAGATTAAGATAATAGAGAAAAGCAATATTTTTATATTTCTAATCAATCTTATTTTATATTTTTATAAGTTTAAACATCTTAAATCATTTTAATTATACAATATAATTTTTTTTATTATTAATATAAAATATAATAAATTTTTAAAATATTATTATACAACATTCAATTTCAATTATGTAGTTAACAATTTCAACATTCAATTTCAATTATGTAGTTAACAATTTAAGAAAAAATAAAAAGATATTATTATATTATTAACATTCAACCATGAGGTTAAGAGTTTAAGGATGATGAAAAAGAAATAAGATTTTTCTAATTTGCTGTAAATGTGTATATTAATTTAGGAATTGAAATATTATTAATATGATAATTAAGGTATTTTAATAATTAATTATTAAAAAATTTGAAATATGCAAGTGGAATTTATTAAAAAAAATTGTAAATAAAAAGTGTGTATTACCTTAGAAAATATTCATGGCGATATACATGTCAAAGTTTGCCACATGTTTTGTCAGACAAATGGAAACGAGAACATGTGGTCTGCAAAGCGGACAAGCATGTTTTTGTGCAGAGTCTGAAAACAAAACTAAGTCTAAATCTAATTTTAATTGAGGCCTCTCTGGCCCGGAAGACATAACAACAAGAAAAATAGACATGAGGCGAACCCGAACGACCTTCATTGTTGGGGGTGAAGGTAAACGACCGAAAACACATCGGGCAACATTGCTTGACTAGTTCGCTTGACAGGGAGTCAAACAACATGTCCAGGTGATGGCTGAGGGTGTCATGGCGATGGTTGAGGGTGTCATGGTGATGAAGTTGGTCGTCCATGTCTCTTCACATTTCGAAAATCAACTGCATATGGTCTTCTGAGAATCTGAAGGGAATGGGCGGTTATGGCGTTGGGCATGCAACTCTTGCAGGCCCGTGGACATCTACTGTAGTCCACAATATTGCTTCCTCCAGCCATTCTAGAGGAATATCTTCCTCAACCATGAAACTACTCAATTTGTTCTGGTGTGGATGTTTGGAGGAACCCTGATAGTTAAATTCGTCGACATTGTTGTTTCCTCCAATCATTCTAGAGGAATCTCTTCCTCTACCATACAACCACCCAACTTTGTAACAGGATGGGATTTTGGATATTCAAAAACATTTGGTGCAACCAACAAAGTGGATTCTTCCAGCCATTCTAGAGGAATCTCTTCCTCAGTTGGACAACCATCCAATTTTGTCACATGGTCGAATCTTTGAGGAAGTTGTTCCAAATTGCATAGGGAGTTCTTAGGGATGGGGCCAATGCACAATTGGTCATCATTCCAATTTTGATCAGACTGAGGAGGGCCAACATGGACAATAAAGGAGATTGGGGGTGAAGAAAGGGCCGAAGTAGGGCCACATCGACGATTTTGGGCCACAAAATTGTAACAGGTCGGCTCGTGCTTGGGCTTTCCCCATTCACGCAACATGGGAGAGACAAAGACTGAAAAAAAAGCTTGGCAGTAGAGGGGAGAAAGACTAAAAGGACCATGCGAGGAATGGGAAGTAGAGTGCAAAGATAAAATAAAATGACCAGTGTTATGCATTACCTTCATAAGGATCACAGAAGTAACAGGGAAAGTATCCATAAAGATTGAATTGATGGCACCTAACTGCCTTGTACTTGCTCTGGTTAGCCTAGACCGATTATGCATGTGCGCCATTAAAATATCCCTCATGTGCAGGTGCACTACCTCATTACTAGAGTGAAGGCGAGGCATGTTGAGTTGACCAGGCGCATGTGTGCCCTATGTTTTTGGGTAGCCAGGTGTCAACCCATCCGAGGGAATTGAAATTGTGATAAATAAAATAAGTATTAAAAAAATACCATAAATCATAAAATGAAATTGTGATTTTTTTTTCTAAAAATAATATCAAAATTTAATGATCAATTTGCAATAGAAATAATAATAATAATAAAAATTGTTATTGTTATTGTGACTCACATCCTAATTTATATGATATTTTAAAAATATATTTATATTTTAAAATTATAAATTATAAAAATAAATTAAAAAAATGTACATGAAGACACTCCATTAAAAAACAATAAAAAAGATCCTTGTAAACATCATGAAATAAACAATATCAAATAAACTATTCAAAAAAAGTAAACTATTCAAACTCATAAAAAATTGATCAATAATAAATGAAACTCGTAAAAATGGATCATAATAAATTACTCTATGCAATGGGAATCCAACTGTAAAACAAGGAAATTCAAAAAGAGACTCTTTATAAAACTCAAGAATCAAATAACCCATGTAATGTTCCCAAATATTCTTGATAGAAAGGAGCTAGGAACGATATGACTGTGCCTGACCAATACAGCCTTGCCTGACATTGTTGGTGGCCTTCAACATTTGAAAAGAAAAGCAACAAAATATCTAATGAAGGCGTTGGCTGGACTATATGAAAAACTCTCAACATCCAACAAGGTATTTCTTATGAAGTGTTTATTTAATATGAAGATGCCAGAAGGCGGGTCTGTTGTTGATGATTTAAATAAATTTAACACAATAAAAA
Organism: Picea engelmannii; assembly: GCA_009831015.1. Classification (NCBI taxonomy): domain Eukaryota; kingdom Viridiplantae; phylum Streptophyta; class Pinopsida; order Pinales; family Pinaceae; genus Picea; species Picea engelmannii. The sequence goes on along the minus strand of ML788185.1, from coordinate 619,008 downwards.
ATCAATTAAGTTTTGTAAGAGTGAACTTTTTTTTTTGTAAGTGAGTTTAAGAGAATGTATTACTAAAAGAGGGTTATAGTACAAAAAAAGGGAATTCCCTAGTCTTTCAAAAAGGAAACCAGGCCAGAGGTTCCCGAGTTGCACTTTCTGAAAAAATCAAGGGGTATGACTAGACTGCCATCGTGGGAAAGCAACCCATTCCTACCATATCCATTTTTTGACAAGATAATCACAAAAAACATGAAAAGGAGAAACAAAGACTAAAAAGACGCTGGACTGACCTGACTGACTTGCCAATAAATTAACTAGACGCTAGTCCAGGATGATGATATTATTTTTTCCTTCATCAACCTGGCCCTTGTTCTCCTCATTTTGGGAGACTGTGCACGTTTTTCAGATGTGTGTTGGCTCTCTATTCCCATCGGTTGGCGTGATGTCTATGTTATGGATGTAGCGCAGGTAGAGGTGGAATTGAGCAACCAACCGCTTAATCTTGGCTTACTGGTCCTTCTCGACCTCAGTTAGCAGTCTGGTAATGGTTTCCAAACTACTGAGGCATCTCAAGATTTCGTGCAACAATTTCGTGTGTTCCTTCTTGTTCTCTCATCTGGCGTCTTCCCTTTCCGAGCTCACTTTTCCAATAAACATCTTTGTTTTCCATGCCATTTCCACTATTTCATGGTAGAGGGTTTCCCTAGGTTGCGTGGCTCCTGGGTTAGTTACCCAGTCTGTTTCCCGAGTCAGAGCATCCCATGTTTTTCCCTTGCGACTTCTCTTGATTTCCTTTTCCAAACGGTTAATGGTCACCTTTCCTTTCGGTGCAACTAGGGTGTGAAAAGTGCCCTCCGTGTCTCTGGCCACCTGCTCCATCCTTGAAACTCGTTGGGGATTGTTCTGAGTTCCCTTCTCCAAGGGGTTCCTTTTGTTGTGTGTTCGCCTCATTCGCACCATCTTGTCTGGCCTATGAAAGCTCCTTTGTTGGATTCTCAACCTGTTTCCTTCCCTTGATTCTATGGTGGCTCCTACAGTTGCACTCTTTTGTTTACATCTATTACTGTTGTTTCTTCTCTTATTGAAATTTTCCTACTGCAGGCTCGTCCTTCCAAGCATGGTCTTCCCGTAGAGGTGAACCTTCAGATCCTTTTCCCCCATCGTAGTACATATGATCATGATGACTCCATCATTATACCTATACAGGCCCTCACCCTTGCTCGCTTGATATCCTACTGAGCATCTCCCTCTACCTAGTCTTTGGCGTGGTGGGTCGATACTGGTTCGTTTCAATCCCTCTTTCCTTACGTCATTCATTACCTATTGTATGTCATCGATACTTTCCCACAGTCTTTCCCTGCAAATCTTACTGTTGACATGACCTTGTTGTCGTACCCTCTCCTGTTGTATAATCTGATCTTTCATTGTGATTGGTGTTCGAGTGTTGGGCAGTCATATCCTGCCTGGGTCATGCGTGTCGTCCCCTAGGCCTTTCATTGCCCTCCTCGATGTGACCTTCCTTGCTGTCACAATATTTTGTCGCTAGTTGGAGGCCGTCCATTCTGAATTGTCCTTCTAGTATGTTGAGCCAAGTATTATCTAGTTCTGGAACTTCCTTGCTAAACCCCTCATTGGAAATTTTGTTTTCTAGGCCATTTGTTGAATCGTGTACCCAATGCAACTCCACTGTGTTAATCATTTGCAGATGCTCCTGAATTTTTTGTATGGATTGTGCCAGGCGCTAGTGTCTCTGCACTTTTCCCACTTTGGTGCCATTTTGGTGTCTCTTTACCGTACTAATAACAATAACTATCATCTCTATAGTAATTTCTATATGCATCCAATCCATTCAACAAGACTATTCATTTTATAAAAGACAATAACCCGAACAAATGTTTGCAAAATCATTTAATTACAATTATCTAGCTCAACAATGTTATTTAGACAATCATAGTTTAGTTAAGTAATTATGAATATTCATATATACACTTTTCTTTTCAAAAGGAAAAATAATAAATTCCACCATAAGACAAATATCCATACACTCTCAACTATTTCTACTCATCCTTCCTCCCTAAATTACTTCCATCTTCCATTCCTATCCTTCCTCTACTGGACTATTTTGGAGCATCAACTATATTGACCTAACTCTAAATAGAACCTATAAGCAGAAGTGTCACTATCTTGACCAAGCTTCCCTAGCAGGTAAATGACAGTCATCATCACACGTCTAGGGGAGCGTGATCTAACACCGTCCAACCATGAGTCCAGGTTTCAGAGGATACACGGTGGGAAATGCCTCCACCCCTCCTAATAGGACTAGGGTCCACACCCTACCACATAATATACAGTGGCACCATGTTTCTAGGATTTTTGTCATCGTTTACTTGGTTTTGGGCAATTTTACCTCCTAAAATCTTGCACTGGTCCACATATCATAGCAATGTATCCAAACCAATATAATTTCACATACAAAGATTCTTGCCATATTGTTTCTTGGTCGGTGGTCATAACATCCACTTTCATCACCATTATCCCTTGGTTATTTCATAGCCCAATAACCTACAGATTAGTTTGTGACACAAACTCGTACATATCTATGCATTATCATCATATAATTGCATACAACCATAATTTCAATTCGGTACTCGCGTACCAACAACTTTAACATCAAAGTTTTCAAGTTAGAAATAGATCTCATAATATCCCATAATTCAATTAACGACACCCATTCATAGAATTATCATTTACATAATGGATTGCATCATATCCATCATCATCGATAACATTTAAATATTCATAAAATTTACATTCTCACAATATATCACATCATATCCATCATTATTCAAATACGTTTAAACATTCATAAAGGTTCATACGTCTTAAAAGTTCAAGTGTATCACTTAATAGTTTCACTGTGAATAGAAAATAAAGGTGTTTAAGCCTTAGGTAATCCTAGTTTTCTAAGTCAAAATATGGCATTACATACACCCAACCTTCGAGAACATATTCTCGAGGTGGTCAAAAAAGTGAGGGATAATCTCGTTGTAACGTCTCAGCATCTTCCCAAGTAGCAGATCCTGGACTAAACTTGTCCCACTAGACCTTAACTTGGTCTACTAGATGGTTCCTGAGTTGTTGGACTCTACGGTCCAATATGCGTAATGGTTCTACTGTGAGGGTTCCCACATCCGATACCTGCAATTCCTTCCAATTTAGTTTATGTGATTCATCAACAACATAATGACGTAGAACAGATACATCAAAAACATTATGAGTTTTATGCAAGTGGGGTGGCAATACGAGACGATAGGCGACAGGTCCAATTTTCTCTTGAATTTTGAAGGGTCTTATAAATCGAGGTGACAACTTTGTCCCCTTCCCTAATTGAATGGTACTCTTATTAGGCCTGATACGAATGAAAACCTTATATCCCACTTTATAACTTCGATCAGTCCTATGTGCATCTGCATAACTTTTCTATCTATCCTGTGCTTCCTTTAGTCTCTACCTAATCTGAATCACCTGTTCCTCCATCTCTTGAATTAATTTTGGCCCAACTGTTACTCAGTCTTCTAATCTTTCCCAACTCAATGGCGTTATGCATGGCCTTCCATACAGAGCTTTGTAGGGTGGCATTGCGATGGAGCTATGAAAACTGTTATTGTAGGTGAACTCTACCAAAGGTAGGTACTTCTTCCAATGGGTTTGATTATCCATGACATACATCCTAAGAATGTATTCCATGACTTGATTTACTCTCTCATTTTTCCCATCTATTTCAGGATGATAAGTTGTTCTTAAGTTCAACTGAGTCCCCAACGCTGACTACAAACTTGTCCAAAACCTAGAAGTGAATCTTGAGTCCCTATTTGAAATGATCTTCTTAGGTATCCCATGCAAACAAATGACCTCACTTACAAACATGCGTGCCACATCAATGACATCATAAGTGTCTCTAACCAGAATAAAATGAGCACTCTTGGTTAACTTATCAACTATCACAAGAATGGCATTGTGTCTATGAGATGTGAGTGGAAACCCCACCACAAAATCCATAGAGATGACTTCCCACTTGGACATAGGGACATCATTTGGTCATAGGAGACTTGCCGAGTGATGGTGGTCGAATTTCACTTGTTGACACTCTAGGAACTTGACAACGAAATGGACTACATCACGTTTCATGCCTATCCAAAAGAAAATCTTCCTCATGTCTATGTAAATCTTCTTCACACCTGGATGCACACAATAAATTTCTCTATGGGCTTCCTTCAGTATGATGCTTCGAATATCCCCACCTTCAGGGACGTACATCCTTCCTCGATATCTTAATAGTCCATATTCTTCCAGACTATATCCTTCATACTTTGGATCTAATTGCCTCCCACTCTGGAGGTTTGAAGTAACCTTTAAATACCAACTGTCTCCATGGATTTGTGCCAACACACGTTCCCTTAGATTGAATTTTAAGGGTGCCAAGGAGAAGACACATGGCCTCCTACTCAAGGCATCGGCGATCACATTCTCTTTTCCCTTGATATATGAAATACCAAAATCGTACTCACTCGTGAACTCACTCCATCGCCTTTGCATGGAATTCAGATCCCTTTGAGTGAAAAGATGTTTTAAACTTTGATGGTCTGTTTTGAGCTCAAAGTTTCACCCTACTAGATAGTGCCTCCAAAGTTTCAGAGCTAGCATTACAACTACCAACTCTAAATCATGAGTAGCATAAATCTCCTCCTATTTATTCAACTTCCTTGACGCATAAGATATCACTCCTCCATCCTGCATTAGCAAAACTCCCAACCCTTGCTTCGAGGCATCCGTGCATACTGTGAAGTCCTTTTCCATATTTGGCACTCGTAGAATTGGTGCACTAGTTAGTAACCTTTTAAGCTCGATGAATGCACTTTCACATTCGTCTGTCCATTTATACTTGACACCCTTGCGCTGCAAAGTGGTGATGGGTTTCACTATTTTAGAGAACCCTTCTACAAATCTCTGATAATAATCTGCTAGCCCCACGAAGCTTCTCACCTCATGATCATTTTCCAGCACTGACCATTCCATAATGGCCTTTACCTTTTCTAGGTCCACAAAGATTCATTCACTAGAAATGATATGAACTAAATAGTGAATTTATTTATGGAAGAAGGAACACTTCAACAACTTCCCATACAATTTGTTCTCTCTAAGGCAGGACAACACCACTCACAAGTGTTCCTCATGTTCCCTTTTGTTCTTGGAATAGATGAGGGTATCATCTAAAAAGACTTGTACAAAGAGGTCTAGGTATTTATTGAATACACCATTCATGAGGTTCATGAATATTGTTGGCGCATTGGTTAATCCGAAAGGTACTACAACGAATTTGTAATGCCCAAACCAAGTTCGAAAGGAAGTTTTAGGAATATCGCCTTCCTTAATCCTTAACTGGTGATACCCTGATCGCAAATCAATTTTTGAGAATAATGCTTCTCCTTTCATCTGGTCAAAGAGATCATCTATCTATGGCATTGGGTACCTATTCTTCACTATAGCATGGTTCAAGTCCCTGTAATCTATACACAGTTGTAAGGAACCATCCTTCTTCTTCACAAAAATTACTGGTGCACCCCAAGGTGAGACACTAGGTCTTATTAGCCCTAAGTCGAGTAGCTCTTTCAACTACATCTGCAACTCACAAAGTTCTAGCACTATCATCTGATACGAAGTCTTGGAAATTGGTTCTGCACCAGTTTTTAGCTCAATAGTAAAATCAAGCTCCCTCTCAGGAGGTAACCCAGGTAACTCGTTCGGAAAAAAATCCTTAAATTCTGACAATACCGGATATTGATCCAAGGTGGGTCCTTTCCTTTCTTTCACTGCTTCAACGACATAAAGTCGACATCCTTGCCTCATGCATCACTTAACCTTCATAGTTGAAATAAAGCGTAAAGACACCTTTCTCCGTACACCCTGGATCTCTACTGGCCTTCCCTCGTCGTCAACACAAAGCACCCTTTTTGTGAAGCAATATACCATAGCTCGATGGGCTTCTAACGAATCCATTCCAATGATTAGGTCATACGTCCCCAGAGCAATGATGTATACCTTCAACCTGGTAGTACACACTCCCAGGTCTACTAAATAATTATCAACGCTAGGTCCTACCGCTTGTTTTTCCCCCAAAGCCATCTCGACTTGTTTAAAGTCATCATGCTCGTAGGCTATCAACCCACTCTTTTCTAATGCATATGGTGAAATGAAACTATCTGTAGCACCAAAATCAAATAAAATTTTAACATTGATAAGATTTAGTGTACCCGATAATTCCACCATTGTGGATTGATGTTCTTCGTAGCGATTATTAACTGCTACATAAATCTGGTGGCTACCACTTACTTTTCCCATCCGAGCCTTTCGTTCTCTATGCACAAATTCTGATTGTAACTCTGGGTAGTCATGTTGGTAATGGGTTCCTCCACATCCCCAACATGTAACACGATATTGAACCTGCGCATTGCTCTATGACTACCTCTGAAATGAGTTCCTTCCCCTGGAACCCCTGCCCCTACTAGCTTCTCCCTGAGATGGTCGTGGACCTGCCTATGTTGTTGGTGATGAACGGGATGCTGCACTTGCTGCCATTGAAATACCTATGGTGATTGTCCTTGGTGTGACTCTATTAACATATGGAGGTGGCCTTGAGCTCCCTCCTCTGGAAAATGTCTTAGGCGTCTTCCCCACGAATCCAAGACGATGTGAAAAGGTCGATCTTGTACCTCCATTTAAGTTCATGTGTTCCTCCGCATAACGTGCATTTTCAACTTCTTCTGCTACTAAAGATGGTTTCCACATCTGCACCATGGCCCTTATCTTAGGGTTTAACCCATAGACAAAGTGTTTTTCTTTTCGTTTGTCATTATCCATGTATGAAACATATTTGACCAATTCCATAAACCTGATCTCGTATTCTTCTATGGTCCTGTTTCCCTGTACTAGAGCATGAAATGCTCCCACCTGTTGTTCCTCATAGTAAGTTGGTAGATATTTCCTTCGGAACCTCTCCTCAAAAAGTTCCCAAGAGATGGTGTACGGGGTAAGGTGCAGTTGCCTCTCCAGGTTACCCCACCAGTTCAGGGCATTGTCTCTCATCTTCACCTTTGAAGTGGACGCATAGTATCTTAAGGCAAAACACCTTGTCATGCCTTCCAACCATGCTTATGCACGTTCATTGGCACGACCCCTGGAAAACTCTAGAAGTTTGATCTTCTGTAGTTCTCTAGTTATGTCTTTGGGTGGAGGTCCTCCCCCTAAATCCCTCGACACTTCAGGATTACCCATGTGTAAGGTCTCTTATGACAGAGCCTTATTAATAAAAAAAAAATTGATTAAAGAAATGCTATCTTAACATTTTCATAATTTCATAACCATCATATAACCATTCAGCTTAAATAAAATTTATGAACAGATCATAATAAATTATATAACACAACAAAAAAATGAAAATACATACCTCTAACTGATGCTACTACTTTTCTTCAGCTCTGCCTGATGCTCTGCCCAAATTCTCCAACTCTGCCTGATGATCTGCCCAAAACCATCTAACCACCCAGCCAGATAGGAACAGAGCCTCTTCGGCTCCCTAGCTCTAGGATTCCTAGCCCCTAAGCCCAAAACTCCCAGCAACAGATGCCCCCTTGTAATAGTTCTTCCACAAACTTCTCCAGCCAAAACCCGTAATATAGTCTCCCAATCTCCCATAAGTGAAAATGCCCAATATAGTCTCCCCTCTAAAAATAATGCTCCCTGCCCCAAAAACGTCCCCTTCTCCCCAGTGTTTTCCCCCCTATATCCTCCTTTTCCTCCCTTCCTCATTCACTGCCCTCTTCCTTTCATTAAGATTCACCCACCTTATCCCTCCATTCAATGCCAACCACCTTATCCCCTTCTCCTTAATGGTTCCATCATTCGATATGTTAAGTTTTTATTTAATAAATTAAAATTTATTAAACTTAAATTTATTAACCAAATATTTAATGAGTTGATTAATCAATTAATTAATTAATTAATATACATAAAACAATTAATAATTTAGGACAATTGATTAATTAATTAATTAAACTTAATATACTTTAAACAATTATTTAACTATGACAATTAATTATTTATCTAGGATTGTTACATACACCCACCCTTCAGGAAACTTCGTCCCGAAGTTAAAGTATTTATGATACAAGGGAAAAGACACATGGTTCACACATTCATAACAAATAATTGACATTATTAGTAAGTAAGTCAAGAAAACTCATACATACTAGTGTACATGTGCAAGAAATGCATGTGTAGCTAGTACATACAAGTCTCGTGCATGTACTAATAACAATAACTATCATCTCTATAGTAATTTTTGTATGCATCCAATCCATTCAACAAGACTATTCATTTTATAAAAGACAATTACCCAATTAAATGTTTGTGAAATCCTTTAATTACAATTATCTAACTCAACAATGTTATTTAGACAATCGTAGTTTAGTTAAGTAATTATGAATATTCATATATACACTTTTCTTTTCAGAAGGAAAAACAATAAATTCCACCATAAGACAAATCTCCATACAC
>ML788185.1:595741-610354 GCA_009831015.1 Picea engelmannii | reverse complement strand
ACTCATCCTTCCTCCCTAACTTACTTCCATCTTCCATTCCTATCCTTCCTCTACTGGACTATCTTGGAGCGTCAACTATATTGACCTAACTCCAAATAGAACCCGTAAGCGGAAGTGTCACTATCTTGACCAAGCTTCCCCAGTAGGAAACTGACAGTCATCATTACACATCTAGGGGAGCGTGAGATAACACCATCCTCCCATGACTCTAGGTTTTGGAGGATACATGGTGGGAAATGCCTCCACCCCTCCTAACAGGACTAGGGTCCACACCTTACCACGGAATATACAGTGGCACCATGTTGTTGGGAGTTTTGTCATCGTTTATTCGGTTTTGGGTAGTTTCACCTCCTGAAATCCTGCACTGGTCCACATATCATAGCAATGTATCCAAAACAATATAATTTCACATACAAAGATTCTTACCATATTGTTTCTTGGTCGGTGGTCATGACATCCGCTTTCATAACCATTATCCCTTGGCTATTTCATAGCCCAATAACCTACAGATTAGTCTGTGACACAAACTCATACATATCTATGCATTATCATTATGTAATTGCGTACAACCATAATTTCAATTCGGTGCTCGCGTACAAACAACTTTAACATCAAATTTTTCAAGTTAGAAATAGATCTCATAATATCTGATAATTCAATTAATGACACCCATTCATATAATTATCATTTACATAATGGATTGCATCATATCCAACATCATTCAAATAACATTTAAATCTTCATAGGATTCACATTCACACATTATATCGCATCATATCCTTCATCATCAATAACACTTAAACATTCATAGAATTTACATTCACATAGTAGATCACATCTTATCCATCATCATCAATAACATTTAAATATTCATAAAATTTACATTCTCACAATATATCGCATCATATCCATCATTATTCAAATACGTTTAAGCATTCATAAAGGTTCATACGTCTTATAAGTTCAAGTGTATCACTTAATAGTTTCACTGTGAATAGAAAATAAAGGTGTTTAGGCCTCAGGTAATCCTAGCTGTCTAAGTCAAAAGGTGGTGTTACATACACCCAAACTTCGAGAATATATTCTCGAGGTGGTAAAAAAAGTGAGGAATAATCTTGTCGCAACGTCTCGGCATCCTCCCAAGTAGCAGATCCTGGACTAAACTTGTCCCACTGGACCTTAACTTGGTCTACCAGACGGTTCCTGAGCTGTCAGACTCTACGGTCCAATATGCGTAATGGTTCTACTGTGAGGGTTCCCACGTGCGATACCTGCAATTCCTTCCAATTTAGTTTATGTGATTCATCAACAACATAATGACGTAGAACAGATACATGAAAAACATTATGAGTTTTATGCAAGTGGGGTGGCAGTACGAGATGATAGGTGACGGGTCCAATTTTCTCTTCGATTTTGAAGGGTCCTATAAATTGAGGTGACAAATTTGTCCCCTTCTCAAACCGAATGGTACTCTTATTAGGCCTGATATGAATGAAAACCTGATCTTCCACTTTATAACTTTGATCAGTCCTGTGTGCATCCACATAACTTTTCTGTCTATCCTGTGCTTCCTTTAGTCTCTGCCTAATCTGAATCACCTGTCCCTCCATCTCTTGAATCAATTCTGGCTCAACTGTTACTCGGTCTTCTAATCTTTCCCAACTCAATGGTGTTCTACATGGCCTTCCATACAGAGCTTCGTAGGGTGGCATTCCGATGGAGCTATGAAAATTGTTATTGTAGGCTAACTCTACCAAAGGTAGGTACTTCTCCCAATGGGTTTGATTATCCATGACATACATCCTAAGAATGTCTTCCATGACTTGATTTACTCTCTTAGTTTTCCCATCTGTTTCAGGATGATAAGTTGTGCTAAAGTTCAACTGAGTCCCCAACGCTGACTGCAAACTTGTCCAAAACCTAGAAGTGAATCTGGAGTCCCTATCTGAAATGATATTCTTAGGTATCCCGTGAAAACGGATGACATCACTTACAAACATGCATGCCACATCAATGACATCATAAGTGTCTCTAACCGGAATAAAATGAGCACTCTTGGTTAACTTATCAACTATCACAAGAATGGCATTGTGTCTATGAGATGTGAGCGGCAACCCCACCAAAAAATCCACAGATATGACTTCCCACTTGGACATAGGGACATCATGTGGTTTTAGGAGACCTATCGGGTGATGGTGGTCGACTTTCACTTGTTGACACTCTAGGCACTTGGTGAAGAAATGGCTACATCGCGTTTCATGCCTATCTAGAAGAAAAGCTTCCTCATGTCTGCATACATATTCTTCACACCCAGATGTGCACAATAAAGTGCTCTATGGGCTTCCTTCGGTATGATGCTTCGAATATCCCCACCTTCGGGGAAGTACATCCTTCCTCAATATCTTAACAGTCTGTTTGCTTCTAGACTATATCCTTCATACTTTGGATCTAATTGCCTCCCACTCTGGAGGTTTGAAGTAACCTTTAAATACCAACTGTCTCCATGGAGTTGGGAAAGAGATTTTTTATCTTACTTGAGTTTATCAGCAGAGCTCCTAGTTCCCGTAGGGCTACGCTGATTGATTTCCTACCTTTCTTCCTTCTTCTCTTCTTGGGTGAGAGCTGGAGCTGTCCCTCGCTTTCTTTGATTTTGAGGTGTCCTATCTCCCCGTGCGTGCACTTGAGCCCTTTGGATTTTTCTTCCTTCCTTAGGAGGAATAGGTATTGAATACAATCTAGTTGCCCCACTAGTACATTGTCTATGCCCTTCCTTTTCCATTGCTCGATTATGTTTGGGAGATCTATTCCTTCCCTTTCCACAATATCTCTGAGATCAGGATCTTCCGTACCTACCTCACTTTGCGTCATTTTTGCATATTCGTCTACCTCCTACATGAGGGTGTTGGCATCTCCGATTTCTCCATCCATAGGAGTTGTGCTACCCCCCTATTCCATCTTATTGCTTGGGTTGTTTATTTTCTCATTTGTAGTTTGTTCCTTAGTTAATTTGGATTTTTCCTTTTCCTTTCCCCCTTCTTACCCTTTCTTTTTTTTGTCCTGCCCTTCCGTTCGAGTCCTATCTTCTGGATTGCTTCTCGTTGGGGCTTTAATTGGTTTCTTGTTTTCTCTGTTCCTGTGGTTCGGCTTGATAAATCCCTTCTCATCCTGTTGTATTTTGGTGTTTTCCTCTTCTTGTTTTCTATTGAAAGGGCATTCTTTGAATAGGTGTCCATGTTCATGGAATCTTCTGCATATGAAAGGGATATGCTCATATTTGATGCTTTGTATCCATTCCTCATCCCTAAATTCCTGGATTATGGCTTATGAGAGTGCCCCTGAAACATCCATCTCTATGCAGATCCTTGTGTAGGAGGTATATCTCCCTTTTAGGGTTTATTCTGATGTCTTCACATATTTTCCATGTTTGTTCCCGATTGCTTTGAAGGTGGAGGGTAGCGAGTAGTCTAACGGTAGGGAGTAAAGCCTCATCCATACAGGTACATTCTTGAAGGTTTCTTTCTCTGGGGAGAAGTTTTCCTCCCATGGCCGCATATACAGTCCTGATGAGGCGTGGAAGTATGCCCCAGCCTCAAATATTCTATCCCTATCCTCCGAGTTCATGAATACTACTATGAAGAATCCTTTTGACCCCAGGTGGAGTTCCACTTCCCCGCTTGGCTTCCATTGGTATTTTATCTAGCTGCGCAAAGTTCTTTTTGTGGGCCACAACCCCATGAACTTGCAAATGAGTGCATGTATCTTCATACGGTCCTGGTAGAGTTGTGTTTGTGGATCCTCTAATATCACCTTGGGTATCAATGTTGTCTTAGGTTTACATAGGTTGCACCCTTCTACCCCATTGGGGTTCGCTAGTTTTTTTGCATCATTCTGGGTTTCTCTGGCTTCTTCCGCCATGCGGTCCCTTTCTTCCTGGTTTCTTTCTTGATTCTTTTTTGGTCTTGATCCCGATGTGCTCGTCATTGGTTCCTTGAAACCATCGTCGCATGGGCCTTTGCCCTTGCCCACCACTACCTGCTTGTATGAGGGGGTTCCATTACCACCCCCTTTGATAACCATGATGTGCTCCTCTGTGTCTGCTACTATCAAACCCTAACTTGTTGTTGCTCCCGCTCAGTTCTTCGTAAATTTAGTGATTGATTTGTAAGAGTGAAATTTGATAATAAGGTTAGGGCTCTTTTAATCTTGTGCTAATTTATAGAAAGTTGGAATAGCTTGGTCATGTCTGTGAGTAAATGTGTCTTTGGTTCAAATACTTTAAATTTTGATGACATTGTTGGTGTTATCCTTAGCAAGGAAATGCGACGGAAAAGCACAGGTGAGATATCAGGTAATGCTTTGACTATGGAAAATAGGGGAAGATAAAGGGAGAAAGGAAAGATTCCAGGGAATCATGGAAATCCTAAGAAAGGAAAATCCAAATCCAAAGGGAGACTGGAATGTTGACATTGCAGGAATAAAGGACACAAGAAGAAAGACGATTGGTTTCTAAAAGGAAAACAAGGAGATGGACAACATGAGAAGAATCATGAAGTAAATGCCACAAGTGATGTGTTGCAAGATGCTTTGATCCTTTTATTTGATAATATTGTTGATTCTTGGGTAGTAGACTCAAGGGATTCATTTGATGTCACACCTGTAGGACACATTTGCAAGATTATGTTCAAGGTGATTTTGGATAGGTTTATTTGGGTGATGAGAAACCATGCAAAATTATTGGAAAGAGTAATATACAAATAAAATTGTAGAATGGAAACAAATGACTATTAAAAGAGGTGAAGCAAGTTCCTGAATTGAGAAGAAATCCAATTTCAACTAGGTAGTTGGATAGTGAAGGCCGTGAAGTTACATTTATGAGAAATTTGTGGAAGGTCACTAAAGGATCATTGGTAATAGAAAAAGGAGATATGGTAGGTACATTGTATTTATGTAATTGTGATGTTGATTCTTCTATTGCTTTAATTTCCATAGGAGTAGATGCAACATTATGACATCATAGGCTTCAGAACATGAATGAGAAGGGGATGAAAATTCTCCAATCAAGGAATTTGTTGCCATATTTGAAGTAGGTTGATTTGGATTTTTGTGAGCATTGTGTGTATGGAAAAATAGAATATAGTCAGATTCCTCAGAGTTGGGAAGGAAAATAAGAGTAAAATGTTAGAGCTTGTGCATACAGATGTATGGGGACCGAATTAGGTATCATCTCTTGGTGGCTCTTATTATTATGTTACTTTTATTGATGATGCAACTTATAAATATTGGGTTTATTGCATTCGAAAAAAACTGATGTTTTTTATACCTTTAAGAAATGGAAAGATTTGGTTGAGAATGAGACAAGGAATAAGTTAAAGTGTCTCATATTAGATAATGGAGATGAATATTGCAACAAGGAGGTTGATAGTTATTGTTCATACCATGGGATTCATAGAGAGAAGAAAGTTCTAGGAACACCACAAGAAAATGGTGTGTCAGAAAGGATGAACAAGACAATCATGGAGTGTGCAAGGAGTATGAGATTGCATGCAGGATTCCCCTTACATTTTTTGATAGAAGTTGTGGATATTGCTATTTACTTGATAAATAGAGGGCCTTCAAGTTCCTTGGATGGTGGTATTCCAAAGGAGGCATGGACATGAAAAAAGGTAAACTACTCATTTATAAATACTTCCGGTTGTTAAGATTTTGTCTGTATTGATAAAGAAAATAGAACAAAGCTTGTGGCAAAATCCAAAAAGTGTACATTTATTGGATATGGAGTTATTGATTTTAGTTATCGCTTATTGGATTATAAAAGTCACAAAATCATTCCCGACTTGGATAGTCTAGGAAACGTTGCTAATGTGTGTGTAAGATCAATCGTTTATACCATATAAATGGTCATACAAATAATAAATGTGACAAAGGACTGCAAAGTTTATATTATGACATCTCTGTGGATTACAAAATGACCGAATGTGGATGAATAAATTGACAATATTCGACTAGATCAATCAAACAAAGGATCTTAGTTGGAATACAAATAAGCAACTAAAAGATAATACCCGGAATATGGGAGCACTGCGGAATCAATGGATGCGTTGGGACTATGGCAGCTCTGATGGTAACTGTTGGAAGTCTAGAAAGTTCACCCTGGGAGTTGTACTTCTCGAAATGTCTTAGAAACTATCCCAAATGATACACAATGCTCTAGTCCTTAGTATTGGTAACTGTCGGACCCTTATGCTGGTGAGTTTGGATCCCGGATGGATCCACCTGGGGGAATGCACCCCTCTTTCTCTGGCAAAATGCGTCCTAATGATTCCACCATCAGAATCGGATAAGATGTGTCTCAAAATGACTTCCTTGGTCTACTGGGAAATGGGTCAGAAGGGTTTCATTGAATATGGCCTGATGCTCACTCTGGAACCCCAAATGTATCCACCAAAAGTGTCACACATCCAAGTCCGAAAAATGCACCCAGTTGATTCATCATTTGGAAACTGATGAGGAAATAGGAAAAATATGTGCCTTGCCTTCCTCTCAAATGGGTCGGAGGGAAATCTCATAATTCTCCCTAGATGGGATAAGTTGACTAAAAACCCTCTCAGAATCTATGCCCTCACTCTGGATGAATGCGCCCTTGCTGCTGAACACTGTGTAACTGTTGCTGAAGAATGATGGAAGACCTGAATGATATTCCCGGTGACTAAGGTGTGTCTCTCAACACCAAAATCATCCAACTGGTGTCTTCGTCCTGGAATCCACTGAACTATCTCTCCTGAGATGCACCTCTTCTCCTCAATGACAAGTCATAATATGCATAATGATGAATTAGGTCGTTGACCCTTCGTTTATAGCTTTCCAAAACCCTAAATCATTACTGAAACCCTAATTCATTGTTGACTTCCAAAACCCTAAATCACTGTTGACTTCTATTTTTAGCTCATACTGACTTAAAAGTGCTTTTTCCCTTTTTATCTCAATGTCACTTTCCGAATATAACACCGGTGACTGAAGTGACCTCTAGTGACCATGTTTACCCCTTTCTGGCGCTGGCTATAGTCTAACGGGGTAGTTTAGACCATTAAGCCTCCTCTTTGGAGCTCCTATTTGGAAAGGGACATTAAAATCCTCTCTTCCCCAAATTACTTGTCCTCAAGCAATACCAGTCTAAAGTGTTGCAACACCTGCTCGCTCTCCCAAGTAACATCCTCTACTGGAAGCCCTCTCCATCTTATCAAACACTATTTGATGACCCTGCTCCTCAGTTTTCGCTCCCAGAACTCCAAAACCTCCTCCAAAACTAACTCCAACTATCCCTCCTCATCCAATGGGGGAAGCTCCTCTAATGTGCTAATGAATTGTCCCACTGCCTTTTTGAGGCAAGACACATGGAACACATTATGAATCTTGCTCCCCTCTGGAAGCTCTAGCTCGTAAGCGACCTCACCTACTCATTGCATGATCCTATAAGGACCATAAAATCTGGGCTTGAGCTTCTTGGCCCCACTCTTCTTCAGAGATGACTGTCTGTAGGGTTGGAGTCTTAGGAAAAATAAATCTCCAACCTCAAAGCTATTCTCTATCATGTGCTTTTCTGCACTTATCTTCTGTCGGTTTTGCATTGTATGCGGGTTCTCTTTCAACAACTTGAGAATATCCTAACTCTCTATGATCCAATCCTTGGCCCTGGGAGCCATGCTCTCCCTGAAGACCAAGTCTACCAAAGTGGGAGCATCATATCCGTACAATGCTCGAAAGGGTGTCATATTAATGGACATGTGGAAGGTAGTGTTGTAGCAATGTTCTCCTAAATGTAACCACTTTACCCACGTTCTGTGTTGTCCTCCTCCATAGTTCCTCAAATACCCTTCAACCCACTTGTTGACAATCTCAGCCTACCCATCTATCTTAGGGTGATAGCTGGTGCTAGGTGTCAACTCTGTCCCCACCAACCAAAACAACTCTCTCCAGAATGTCCCTATGAACTGACTGTCCCTGTCACTGATGATGTTCTTTGGTAACCCATGAAGTCTAAAGACCTCCTTGAAGAAAAGTTCAGCTACCTGAAATATGTTGTCCTATGTCGGTATGGCATAGAAGTGAGAAAACTTGGTCAATCTGTCGACCACTACATAGATACAGTCCTTACCCTGGACCTTGGGTAGACCTGTGATGAAGTCCATAGATATAGTCTCCCATTTCTGATCTGGAATGGGGAGTGGATGAAGTATCCTTGCTGGAAGAGAATTCTCTGACTTTTTATGCTCGCAAGTCACACACTCACTGACGTGTCTCATAACATCATGTTTGAGGCCCTTCCATGAGAACCTCTCTCTGATCTGTCTATAGGTTTTGAAAAACCCCTGATGGCCTGCTAGAGGTGAATCATGAACTACGGTGAGGATCTTCTTCTTGAGTCCTGAATATGGCACCAAGTAGACTCTATGCTTGTAAAATATGACTTCATCAATGACCCTATACCGGTCATCCTGTATCTTCCCATCCATCATCTCACAAGCGAACTTGTTCTTAGAATATTCCACTAACAAGTGTGATTTCCAATCTGCTGAAATCTCCATCAAAGAAATGTTGCAGGTCTCCTCGATAGTGCATCAGCCACAATGTTCTTCTTTCCCTTGACATACTCTATGTCAAATTTGAATTCCTATACCTTCATCACCCATTTCTGTTGGTGCTCATTGAGTTTCTTCTGCTCAAGGAAATATGTCAAACTGTTGTGATCGGTCTTGACCACGAATTTGCTGCCCACCAAATATTGTCTGAACTTGGTCAAGGCACGCATGATTGCCAACATTTCCTTGTCATAAATGGAGTACAACCTCTCAGGTTGACTAAGCTTCTGGATCTCGAATACAATGGGGTGTCCTCCCTACATCAAAACTGCACCGATCCCTTCGCTGGATGCATCACACTCTAGTACAAATGGCAAGGTGAAGTCTGGTAGTGCCAACACTGGACAAGTGCCCATGACTTCCTTCATGTGATCAAAGGATTCTTGTGATTTCTTGGTCCATATGAAGGCCCCATTCTTGGTAATATCTGTCAGTGGTGCTCCAAGATGAGAAAAACCCTGAAGGAACCTCCTGTTATAGCTGCATATCCCGAAGAAGCTCCTCAATTCTGTCAGATTCCTGGGCATCGACCAATCCAAAATGGCCCTGATCTTCTCTTGGTGCACCTGTACCCCCTATGCACTGATGATGTGTCCCAAGTAAAGTAGCTCTGTCATACCGAACTCACACTTGGACCTCTTTGGCATACAATAATTGTGCCTCCATGATGCTCAATACCTCATCCAGGTGCCTCATATGCTCTTGCCATGACTGGCTATAGATCAAGATTTCGTCGAAGAAAAACAAGACTGATTTCCTTAACTGATCCATGAATATATGGTTCATGCAAGAATGGAATGTAGCGGGTGCATTGGTTAGCCCAAATGGCATAACCAGGAACTCGAAGTGTCCAAAATGACATCAAAATTTCATCTTCTCTATGTCCTTCTCTCAGATGTTGATCTGATGATATGCAGAGTGTAGATCAATCTTCGAGAAGAAAATTGCCCCATGCAGTTCATCCATCAACTCGTCAATGTGTGGAATAGGGTACCAATTCTTGATGATTTTCTTGTTCAAGGCTCGGTAATCAATGCACATCCTCATGGTTCCATCCTTCTTTAGAACTAAGACAACTGAAGAAGAAAATGGGCTGCTGCTCGGTCTGATGTGTCCCATCTCCAAAAATTCCTTGATTGCCTTCTCTATCTCATCCTTGAACCTCCTAGGATGACGATAGGTGGGGGTGATCATTGGTTTGTCCCCCTCTTCCAACTCAATGGTGTGCTCAAATCCCCTGTCAGGTGGTCTCCCTGGTGGAATCGACTCAAAAACCTGTTGATGTTGTCCCAACGAATTCTTGATCTATGTATGATACTGTTGTTGACCCTCTGAATCCTTCCACGTAGTAATCAAACACTCGACGACATATTCTACTTCCCCATGTCTGAATATCTTCTCCATCCTCTTGGCTGAAACTATCTTGGGTGCTCCTGTCGACATACCTCTTAGAAGAACCTTCTTCCCTTCATGGTCTCTGAATCCCATCTCCAAGGTTTAGTAATTGGTGGTGATTTTTCCCAAGGTAGTCATCTACTGGACTCCCAACACCACATCTGTGTCAGATAGGTCAATCACATAAAATGTGTCTCTCACTGTATAGTTTCCTAACTTTACCTCCAAGTCTGGAACTCTGTCTAGACACTCCACTGTGTGGCCATCTGCTACTGCAATGTCAAACCCCTCAAAATCCTATGTCTGAAGTTCCAGTATCGATACTAGTGAAGCGTCGATGAAGTTGTGGGTGGCCCCACCATGTATTAGGGAAATTTCCCATTGCCCCTGAATAATTCCTCTGATTTGGAGGGTATCATACCTGGGAACATCAGAAATGGTCACTATGACTCCTCCCTTTGCTGGTTTCCTCCTGTTAGCTCGCTCTGGTGGTTGTGGGACTACTAGAGGATGGGTTCCTGCTAGTGTCGGTGGTCTACGGGGAGGCTTCTCCTCTACTGGTGCTAACTCCTCCTTTGAGCTAGTGGATCCAGTGTCTTTCTTCTCCTCCTCACTGTCCACATTGTCTGTTGCTACCTCAATATAATGAATCTCTTCCTTGCCCATACACCTGTGGCCTGGGACCCAAGGATCTCTACAGCTGAAGAAAATATTCTTCCTCATAAGCTCTTACCTAGTCTCATCATCCAACTTCTCCTTGCCCTTCCATTCTCTTTGGAATGGCTTCCTTTCTCGATCCCTCTGGCGAACAAATGGTTTGGAGAAATTTTTAGTCTTTGGCACTAAGTCTACCAGATCTTGAGTGCGAAGGATGGCATCCTGCAAAGTGGGAGGCCTGTATGCCTTCATCCATCCTCTCAAAGTCTCTTTGATTCCTTCTGTGAATAGCATGATCAACCTAGGCTCTGATATATCTATCATTTCCATGGCTACCCACCGAAACTCTGTGATGAATGCCTCTGTTGTTCCAGGTTGTCTCAATTGGGCTAGATCCCTGAAGTGTATCTTGGGATCCTTCCTATCAAACATGTCCATGAGCCTATATGTAAACTCCCTATAGGAGGTGATGTGATTGTGACCCAATGTCACCAGTCCATGATACCACCACTCATGTGCCTCACCCTCCAAGTGTAATTTTGCAAAACTAATGGTCTTTGTCTCGGTCATCTGGTTGAGCTTGTAGTACATGTCTAATTTCTGTACCCAAGCTCTGGCGGTGTATTTGGACGATCCGTCAAAATAAGGGATGGTGGGTTTCCCAACTTTTCGGATGAAATCGAGGTTATGCCCTTGATGTTGTTGTGTTCCTCCCCTCTGCGGCTCTTTGGGGCCGTTCCTAATTTTGAGCCCACGGTACTCGACTAAAGTCATGTCCTGATGGAAGTCACGACCCAATGCTACATACTCCCTCCTATACTCTACAATGATGTTTGCATGAGTGGGTGGCCTTTGTGCTATCGACGGTTGTGCTTCTTTTGGGTGTTCCCTATAGAAGTTGGGGAACAAGGGTCTGGGAATCCTGCTCGCAGATGTGTATGTGCGAGTGGGCGACTGGGGTCGACTTCCTACTCCTGAGTTCCCCTGTGCTGTATGTGGGGCTTGTGTGCCCTGGATGTCTGCCATAGCCAATCTATCAACTACCTGTGCCAAGGACTGTGACATGGTCCATTGAATAGCTAACATATCACTGATAACCTGCATGAAGGCTACATTTGGATCCATGGGGGCCTTACCACTTCCCTCTGGTCACTCATATCGATAACCTAGCCTTCTCTTTGCTTCGCACTTGGCCTCGCACTCTGCTCTTCTCTCTTCTTCTCTATGTGTCTCTTCCTCATCCTCTGAACTGGGAGGGAAAGGAAGAAATTTAGGACTAGGCCTTCTTTCCTTGTGCCTATTGTAAGTGACATATCTGTCACCTACGTGTTCACGACCCTCTGGGTCTCCTACTGTACTCATCGTCTTTAGTCACAGGATGGCAAGACTAAAGCTTTGATACCATTATAATGTTCCTGACTTGGCTAGTATAGGAAACACTACTAATGTGTGTGTAGGATTAATCGTTTATAGCATATAAATGGTCATACAAATAATAAATGCGACAAAGGACTGCAAAGTTTGTATTATGATATCTCTGTGAATTACAAAATGGACGAATGCAGCTGAATAAACTGACAATAGTCGACTAGATCAATCAGACAAAGGATCTTATCTAGAATACAAATAAGAAACTAAAAGATAATACCCAGAATATGGGAGCACTACGGAATCAATGGATACACTAGGACTATGTCAGCTCTGATGGTAACTGCTGGAAGTATGGAAAGTTTTCCCTGGGAGTTGTACTTCTTGAAATGGACTAGAAACTATCCCAAATGATGCACCTTACTCTATTCCTCAGTATTGGTAATTGTTGGACTCTTATGCTGGTGAGTTTGGACCCCGGATGGATCCCCCTGGGGGAATGCACCCTCTTTCTCTGGAAAAATGCATCCTAGTGATTGCACCATTGGAATCAGATGAGATGTGTCTCAAAATGACTACCTTGGTCTACTAGGAAATGGGTCAGAATGGTTTCCCTGAATATGGCCTGATGCTCGCTCTGGAAACCCAAATGTATCCGCCAAAAGTGTCGCACATCCAAGTCTGCAAAATTCACCCCAGTTGATTCCTCCGTCGGAATCTAATGAGGAACCAGGAAAAATATGTGTCTTTCCTTCCTCTCAAATGGGTTAGAGGGAAATCTCGGAATTCTCCCTGGATGGGATAAGTAGACTAAAAACCCTCTTAGAAGTTGCGCCCTCACGCTGGATGAATGTTCCCTTACTTCTAAACACTATGTAATTGTTGCTGAAGAATTATGGAAGACTTGAATGATCTTCCCGGTGACTAGGGTGTGTCTCTCAACACCAAAATCAACCAACTGGTGTCTTCCTCCTGGAATCCACTAAACTATCTCTCATGAGATGCACCTCTTCTCGTCAATGACAAGTCATAATCTTCATAATGATGAATTAGGTCTTTGACCCTTCCTTTATAGCTTTCCAAAACCCTAATTCACTGTTGACTTCCAAAACCCTAAATCATTGTTGAAACCCTAATTCACTGTTGACTTCTATTTTTAGCTCATACTGACTTAAAAGTGATTTTTACCCTTTTTATCTCAATGTCACTTTTTGAATATAACACCGGTGACTAAAGTGACCTCTAATGACCCTATTTACCCCTTTCTGGCCCTGGCTATAGTCTAACGGGGCGGTTTAGACCATTAAGCCTCCTCTCTGGAGCTGCTATTTGGAAAGGGAAATTACAGAGTAGATATGTGGTATTCAATGAGAAGGTCATGTACAAATATCGATTGCAGGCAAAGAAAGAGAAAAATGGAAACACAGAGTACATAGTTCTTGATGAAATTACAAAAAGTGAAATCCCAGAGTTGCCAAAAAATCGAAATGTCAAAGAAAAAAAACAACAATAGGAACCTCAAACTCATGTAAGAATATATATTAGGATAAGTAAACCCACTCGATGATACTCTCCTTCAATGTATTATTTATTTTTTACTGATTCTAGTAAACTAGAAGGATATGAAGAAGCGATGCAGGTAGAAAATAGAAAGAAGTGGGAGCAAGGCATGAAAGAGAAGATGAAATCTTTGGTACATAACCACACTTAGGATTTGGTTCTGTTGTCTACAGGTAAACGAGCATCGCAAAATAAATGGGTTTATGGGTTGAAGGAAGAAGATGGAGGAAAAAATATGTACAAGGTCATACTTGTTGTAAAGGGGTTTGCATAGAAGAAAGGTATATATTTTGATGAAATATTTTCTCCTGTTGTTAAAATGACTTCAATTAGAACTATTTTAAGTCTAGTGCCAGTGGAAGATTTTTATCTTGAGCAGTTAGATGTAAAGACAACTTTTCTCCATGGAGATTTGGAGGAAGAGGTTTATATGCAACAACCACAGGGGTATGAGGTCAAAGGGAATGAGAAATTGGTATGCAGGCTGAAAAAGAGATTGTATGGACTAAACAAAGCTCCAAGGTAGTGGTATTTGAAATTTGACAGGGTTATGACATAACAAGGTTATGGTAGATGTCAGTCTAACTACTGTGTTTATTTTAAGAGACTAGATAATGGAAGTTATATTATCTTGTTATTGTATGTAGATGGCATGCTTGTTGTAGGGTCTAACATGCAAGATATCAATGTGTTCAGAAGCAGGGATAATTTTAAGGGTGAAAATTTATATGAAAATGTCGAAACATGGGATAATCTTACTAGTACTTAATATGCAAAATGTAAAATGTTTGGCGATAGTTTTGTAAAAATATTCAAATTTATAAGGATTTTATATAGTTTCTAGAAAAAATTGGCGATTTTTAAGGTAAAATAATTTTATTCTATGGAATTTGGACGAATCATTTTTGTTGGGTATGTGTCATATTCTTTGCACGAGTAGTAGACTCTATGTTGCGTCGGGTGCACAGGGGGGTTTGACGGTGGGGGGGGGGGGGGA
>ML788185.1:559438-591632 GCA_009831015.1 Picea engelmannii | reverse complement strand
AGACAAGTGCGAAGGTCATGGAGATGGGGGAGAGAAAGGAAAGAATGGAAAGGTCTCAAAAGCGGTTGTACAGGATTCAAAAAAGGGTTACGAGGATACTCAGGAGAGGAGAGTGTTCCACGGTCAAATTTTATGTATCGAATTTTTTTATTGCAAAACGTGTAAAACGAAAGAGATCATGATGGGGCAACTCAGTGGTCGGTTTGTATATTTTCGGAATTCTGGGAAACTGACTAAGTATGGAATAGGGAAACAGTCGGGAGGACTCGTTCTCGGAAGCGAGGATTGAAGTTTTCATGAACGGACCAGCCCCACGACACGAAAATGACATTACATGATGTTTGAAATTAGCGCTTGCTAATTGCATGCCTAGAGATAAGATCTTATATATAATTGCTAATTGCTAATTGCAAACGGGCGTGGGCATAGGAAACAACAACTAGGAACTGAATATTTCTTGAACCCGCCAAATCGACGATCCGCCAAATAAATTCGAAGAAATGGCAAGTATGGAAAGTGGAAAGACATGCTTCAAAATGGGGTGACAATAGTTCCATAGAAGATGTCAAGACCTGAAGGTTAAATTATATTTCTTGGAAGTTTTCAGTGCAAAATGTATACCACGGAAGAGGGCATGATAGGTAGACCATAATATAGAAGAGGGTATGATCTGATTCCAGTTGTAAATTTGTATATCGCCGAAGTGAGGGTATTGTTCGCAAGTCATGGAACAATACAAGTCCAATCTAGAGCCCACCTATCGGCAATTAGTGGTCGGAGAAGTTTCTAGGTATGGAATTTCACATCTATAACAGATTTGTATATCGTGGAAGTGATCGTATTGTTCGTAGGTCATGGAACAGTAGAATTCCAATCTAGATCCCCCCTACTAGGAATCCACGGTCGGAGAAGTGTCTAGGTATGGAATGGGGAAGTGGTCGGTCGGTGTCGCAATATAAGAGCATGAGTGCAAGACTGAACCCGCAAGTCCGTCCACGCGTGTAGCCATACATTTTCGAAAAAATGAATAAGTGACGAGAAAGATAAAGTTTAGGGAAAAGAGAAATGGATATTTGGCCAAGTATAGAAGACGGAAAAGAATGACCAATATATTCACATCTATAATAGATATCCCATTTTCCTGCGAAGATATATACTTGGAAAGAAGTGTGAAGTTGGCAGGCACAGAAAACAATGACTAAGAATACGATCCATGAGTTTACATGGTTTTTAGTTGTATGCTTCATCTGCCAATTTGTATATCGTGGAACTCCGAGTCATTTTTTAGCTAGCCAGCCCGTAAGTGTGGCTATCAATTTGTATAGTGTGGAACTGTAGGTGTTGTCTGTAGGACACAAAACTATAGAGGAAATGCTTCTCCCTTTAATATAGCTTATGTGGCGCAAATGTGGTATGGCTTGTTTTAGCACTTTTCCATTCGTAAACAATGGAAATATTGAGCTCGCCAACCCTGGATCCTGTGTGTCAATTTGTATATCTCGGAGCTCTGAATGTTGTTTGGAGGTCACGGAAAAATAGAAGCACAATGTTGAGCCAGCCAGCACACAAGTCCGCCCGTCAATTTGTATATCGCGGAACGCTGGGTGCTACTTGTAGGACATAGAAAAATAGAGGGCCAATTTAAAGAAAGGGGAAGCGCTCGATGGAAATGCGTGAATCCACCAAGCCATGCAGCAAGGCATTTTCAAAAAAAAAAAAAAAAAAACAATTAAGTAACCAGGAAGAGAAACTACAAGGGATAAAAGAGTGGAAAAATAGAAAGGCAGAGGGTAGTTTTCGTAAGCGCGAATTGGTTTCAAAGAAGCACCATTTTTGCAAAACCATCATTTTATAATAATTGTCATCAAATGCATTGTTGAAGATTAGATTTTATTGCAACCTGTGAGTGTAAATATGTTCTTGATACATTCTTCCATGACTGTAACATATTAACTTAAGTATTAAACTTCATTTTCTACTAATTGCCAACAAATTCTTTGTTGAAGATTAGATTTTATTGGAATGTGTGGGTGTAAGTGTGTTCTTGATACATTCTTCCATGACTGTAACATATTAATTTAAGTTAGAATTAAAACATAATAATTGCATGTCTAGAAACAAGAATGACGATTTTGTTGCAAGATTGTACATTGGTATTGCTATGTTCTATCTTCATTACGAATAGAATTGAATGTTGGTTTGAAACTGTGTGTAATCCATTTTTTGTTTGCATAAAAGGTTGGTGGATTGACACAATACATTTTCATATAATTGTTAGATGTTACATCTTAGAAAAAATAACCTAAGTAAACACAATATCGAAGAACTACGAGACCACCAAACCATGCCAATGAGAACAGACATTAAATCCAGAAAAGAAGCAGGAACAAAGACTCCAAGGCAATTTTTTTTAATAGCAAATCCATTTGAAAAAAATGAAAAACACTGAGTATTGTACATCTATCCTTAGAAATTGGACCTAGTTCTTTGGGCCAAAACATTGAACGTATCTACCACAAACATTAGCAGGGGATCCTCACTATGTAGGATCCTTGCATTTTTCTCCTCGATGAATCATCCTGTGGTAAAATTGATAGTTTTCAGAAGCTTCCCGTGAGGAAGAACATGAAAAAACGTTGCATGGAAAATGGAATAGCCCTTTACTGAAACTTAGGACACAACTAGAAACCACCTCTACATAGTCGAAAAAACTTCAGGGACACAGGTTGCACGTGCAACTCTAGAGGCCCAAATTAGTCCATTTTGGGGGGAAGGACATGACTAGTAGAAATATGCCTTATAGCAGTGAGATTTCTGGACCTGATTCCCGAAGACGTTAATTGTATATCCAGAGAAAGTGATAGTTGTCCCGCAAGTGAATAATTTCTTGGCTTGAAATATATCTCTGGGAGCATCAACATATCATTTCTTTATAGTGAAACTCTTACGCCCAGAACAGACTAATTTGGACCTCTGAAATTCCTACTTTCGTGCTGCAAAGCGGCTATTGTGTTCAACATCAGTTTCTTTTTTGAAACTCCTTTTGGTGTTGTCAGGACCGCCCGTTATGCTTGATTTCAATTTCAACGCAGGAGTGGGAACAATATCTGCATTGCCATCATCCATTGTTGTATCATCTCCCATCAGATCATCTTCTTCTAGCTTAGAATCCATGACATCAACCTCTACACCAGCCATCAATGCAATTGGGCAGGTTCTTTGAGCAGGCAGGGTTGCCTTGGAATTCTTTGGCTTGAAATATATCTCTTGGTGTACCAAGGGACCATCTCCTTTTTTTCTCATGTGCGGAGGGAGATGAGTAGTAAGAATATGCCCTAGAATAGTGGAACCTCTGGCCATTATGCCCGAATGTGTTTACTGTATCTGGATAGAATTGTTGCCACAAATTATCGAGAATTTTCATTTTCTTGAGACGATGTTTGAAATGAAAATTGGGGAGGGATAATATAACCCTCCGAAAATTATGGTTTAATGGGTATCAATGGAATATCTCCTCGAGCCTTTCGCTGATCAATGACAATCTCTAGGGTTCGTGTGGAATGAGTCGTTACCATTAAATCTCACTAATTGCATATTTAGAAAAAAGTGTGAAGGTCACGGTGATGACGAAGAGAGATTAATAATTAGAAAATTCTTAAAGGTGTCAACCCGTCGGCGTACAAAAACAAATTGCATCATGTTTGAAATGAATAGTTGGAAATGATAACATACTTCTGCGCAAATCTTGGTTTAATTCGTAGTAATGACAAATCTTCTCTGGCCTTCCGGACATTAATGACAATATTAACGGTTCCTGTAGGATAAACTACTACCATTAAATCTTAATTATTGCATATCTGGAAACAAGTACGAAGGTAGCAGTGATGGTGAATTGCGACGAGGCATTGTACATTTCGTGCACCAGCCAACCCGCAAAATCGCTTCCAAGAAATTTAAGTATAGAAAGTGGTCGGGCGGGTTACAAAAGAAAAAGGGAAGAAGATATACCCAGGAGACATGAAGGGATGATGGTCATATTGCATCTCAATGAGAGATATCGGCCGTCAATTTTTATGTCGCGAAATTTCGGTTGTTCTTTGTGAGTAGGGGAACAACGAAAGTGCAATGGCGAGAAGGAAATTTGTATATTGTTGAACTTCCGGTTATGTATATAAAATCATGAGACATTGGGGAAAAGGACCAAGTAAACAGAAAGAGAAATCATATGAGATGAAGGGTGATTTGTTTGCTAATTTGTAAATCATGGAAGTCTGGGTGCTAGTTGCAGGCGGAAAAACAATGGAAACGCAATGTTAAACCCACCTATGCAGGAACCCACGATTCAAAAAGTTTGTTCAATATGAAATGGGGAAGTGGTTGGTTGGGCTGGTGATATAAAAGTAACAATGGAAATCTGAAGATGCAAATCTGCCAAATCCCGCACCTAGACATTTTCCGAAAAACAACTAAGTAAAGAAAGGGAAAGAAGAGAGAAAAGAGAAACTAGAAATTTTCTAAAAAATGAGTAATACACACTAAATATGTACTATAAAGTGTGAACATGAGATGTTATAGAGCATGTACGGATCCCGCATGCCATACTTAGCCACTTTTTTGACCGTGGGTTCTCGAGCTGGCAGGCTCAAAATTGGGCCTCTATTGTTCTGTGGCCTACAAATAACATCTAGAATTCAACAATATGCAAATTGTCAAGCGGACCTACAGGCTAGCTCGGTCACATTGCACTCCTTTTGTTTCATGTCATACAAACAAAACTCGGAGTTCTGCGATATACAAATTGATAGACAGAGTCCAGGGTTGGCGGCTTCAAGAGTGCGAATATTTACGAATGGTAATCCCTATTAACTATTTAACATTATCTAAAAACATTATTTGCAATACTAAATTATTATTATTAAATATTGATATTTTACAATTTAATTAGACAAGAAGGTTTGTATAGTATGAAATGGGGAAGCGGTCGGTCAGGCTGGTGATATAAAAGTAAGTGAAATCTGATTACATGAATCCTCCAACTTCCTTACCAAGAAATTTTCTGGAAAAACGAGTAATACATAATATGTTATTTTAGAAAGTACGAACATGAGACTTTATAGAGCATGTACTAATACCATATTCCATACTTAGGAAAATCTTTGGATCGCAGGTTCTCGGGCTGGCGAGCTCAAAATTAGGCCTCTATTATTTCGTGTGCTAAAAATAGCACCCAAGAGTTCCACAATATACAAATTGACAGGAGAACTTCCGGGCTGGCTTGCTCAACATTGCATTTCTAATGTTTTGTGTCCTTCAAACAACACTCGGAGTTCCGTAATATACAAATTGACAGATGGATTCCAAGGCTGGTGGGCTCAAGCTTGCGATTGTTTACGGATGGTGATCCCTATCAACTATCTAACACTACCTAAAAACATTATTTTCAATACTAAAGTATTAATATTAAATATTGATTTTGTACAATTTAATTACATAAAATTATTAAAGGATGTTAAATATCTTATTTCAAAGAAAAACCCGCGTATTCGAAAACTTGCGTTCCAAAATTTTTGTATAATATAAAACGGGAAAGAGGTCGGTCGGGCTGGTGATATAAAAAATGGGTGGAAATATGAACACATGTATCACTCAAGTTTTGCACCTAGAAATTTTGCCAACAAACGAGTTATACATACTAAATATGTACTTTTATAAAGTATGGGCATGAGATTTTATAGAGCATGTATGAAGCCCTCATTCCATACTTAGCCACTTTTTGGATCACTGGTTCTCGGGCTGGCGAGCTGAAAATTGGGCCTCTGTTGTTTTGTGCCCTACAAATAGCACCTAGAGTTCCACGATATACAAATTGACAAGCAGACTTGCGGACTATTTGAATTTTAAGGGCCTCATGTTGATGTAATAGCACAATTGGACTTGGGTCAGTTTATATTCATTTATTACAATATCAAACAAAGAGGCGATCAGTCGGGATTGTGATATAAAAGTAACTGAAATCTGAGGCCGTGAATCCGCCAACTTTTGCAGCTAGAAGTTTTCTGAAAAACGAGTAATACATACTAAGTATGTACTCTTATAAGGTATGGAGATGAGGTTTTTATAGAGCATGTACAGATCCTGCATTCCACACTTGGACACTATTTGGATCACGGGTTCTCGGTCTAGCGTGCTCAAAATTGGGCCTCTATTGCTCTCTATCCTACAAATAGCACCCAGAGTCCCGTGATATACAAATTGACAGGTAAACTTGCGGACTGGATCACTCAACATTGCACTTTTATTGTTTCGTGTCTTCCAAACAACATTTAGAGGAAACAAGTAATACATACTAAATATGTACTTTTATAAACTATGGACATGAGATTTTATGGAGCATGTACAGATACCTCATTCCATACTTAGCCACTATTTCGATTGCAGGTTCTTGGGTTGGCGAGCATAAAATTAGACCTTTGTTGTTTTGTGCCCTACAAATAGCACCAAGAGTTGCACGATATACAAATTGATAAGCGGACTTCCAGGCTATTTGATTTTTAAGGGCCTCATGTTGATGTGATAGCACAATTGGACTTGGGCCAGTTTATATTCGTTTATTACAATATCAAACGGGGAAGCAGTCAGTCGGGTTGGTGATATAAAATTAAGTGAAATATGAAGTTGTGAATCTGCCAACTTCTGCACCTAGAAGTTTTCTGAAAATGAGTAATACATAGTAAGTATGTACTCTTATAAAGTATGGACATGAGATTTTTATAGAGCATGTACAGATCGCGCATTCCATACTTGGCCACTTTTTGGATCATGGGTTCTTGGGTTGGTGGGCTCAAATATTGGCCTTTATTGTTCCATGCCCTACAGATAACACCCATAATTCCACGATATACAAATTGACAAGTGGACCTACGGTTTGGCTGGCTCAACATTGCACTTTTATTGTTCTGTGTCCTCCAATAAACACTCGGAGTTCCGCGATATATAAATTGACAGACGGAGTCTAGGGCTAGCGGGCTTGATATTTCCATTGTTTACGGATGCTAATCCCCATCAACTATCTAACATGATCTAAAAACATTATTTTCAATACTAAATTATTAATATTAAATATTGATATTGCACAATTTAATTAGACAAGAACGTTTGTACAATTTGAAATGGGGAAGCAGACGATTAGGCTAGTGGTATAAAAGTAAGTGGAAATCTGAACATGTGCATCTGCCAACTTCCAGACCTAGAAATTTTTCAAGAAACAAGAAATACATACTAAACATGTACTTGTATAAAGTATGAACATGATATTTTATAGAGCATGTACAGATCCCTCATTCCATACTTAGCCACTTTTTGGATCGTAGGTTCTTGGGCTGGCGGACTCAAAATTGAGCCTCTATTGTTTTGTGTCCTACAAATAGCACCCAGATTTCTGCGATATACAAATTGACAGGTGGACTTGCGAGCTCTTTGGCTCAACATTGCACTTCTATTCTCCTGTGTCGTCCAAACAACACTCGAAGTTCCTGGACATACAAATTGACAGAAGGACGCCAGGACTGGCAAGCTCAAGATTGTGATTCTTTACGGATGGTCATCCTATCTAACATTATTTAAAAACATTATTTTCAATTACTAAATTATTAATATTAAATATTTATATTGTACAATTTTATTACATAAAATTATCAAAGGATGTTAAATCACTTATTTTAAAAAAAATTAAGGAAACAAAAGAAAGTTTTTTAAAATTCTATCACCGCAAGCATAACAACAACCAATTTGAATTTTAAGAGCCTCTTGTTGATATGATATCACAATTTCACTTCGCACAATATATATTCGTTGATTTGAAATTATTCTAGGAGATTAATTTTACCAAATTCATCGATTAAGGAAAAATGCTAAAACAAGCCACATACTACATTTGTGTCACAGTGCCATAGAAATTATCAGGCGGATTTGCGGGCTAGCTGGCTAAAAATTTCAATTCTATTGTTTCATGTCCTCCAAACAACATTCGAATTTCCGCGATATACAAATTGATAGACGAAGCATACAACCAAGAACCAACTAAACTCCAAACAGGCCGCAAGCAAGTTCCCAGAAGCTTCCATAGAGCAGGTCACATTGACCTTTGCATCAAACAATTTGATATACAAAGAAAATATGTCGCCACATTTGTTTTTTGTTACATATGGTACATGTTCGCAGTAGAAAATAACCGGGGCCATGGGATATATGGGGTTTGTTTCCATGCTTCCCATTTTTGGACCGAACAATCTTATGCGCATGCAATCCCAAGTAATCAAGTTCGACGGACATTCATCTGGATGTTGAAGAAATATTATAGAGACACATGAGGTATTTTCATTTCCTTCCAAAGTTTGATATAATTTTTTTTCCCTTCTTCAGCCGATATACAAAATTGCATTGTCCTCATTTAAGGTGAATTTGTTGTGTATCCGAAGGTCCTGCAACATGTAGACATTGCTTGCCTTTTTCTGTAGATATGTTTCATATGACAATTCTGCCAACTTAGGAAGCACATTTTGTAACAGAGCATGTCTAACCGTACAATGCATGGTTGTGTTTCTCACGGTTCAGATGGAACCATTGAGGCAATGTCCATATATATATGGAAATTTTTCATCGCATCGCAGAAAATTAATCGTATCACCACTTATCAAAGCAGAGGCAGAAGAAGGAGAGTTGAATTTCGCACATATAGGTTCAAAGGGGGTCGAGTACGCATTGGCTGCAACTAAAACACCTTCAACCTGGGAACGCGAGCATAGGAATTAATACATTGAACAATATAATACATAATTGCAACCCCCCCCCCTTAAAAAAATTAAAACAAATTAAAACAAGCCGCAGAAATTTGTTGAAGTCTATTTGTATAAGAAAAGTGAGGATCATTTTGTGGATGTATATGCACAACAGTTGTAGAGATAGCTAGTTTCTTCAGATCCTGTACTATATGTGCTCACAACTCTATTACAAACATTTCTTGGGTTGTCTGAAAGATCCTTTCTATAACATCCCTTTTCTTTGTTATATTTTTGAAGAGCATAAGTGGAATCTTCCCTTTATGCAATTGCTGCTCCATTGATGAAAAAAAAATTGAACAGGTATTGAACAATTGCAGTTGCAACATGGAACAGTGCAATATTTGTGTAACTTACCTGAGATACATACACATGTGAAAGTAAAGGACAAAAATGGATATGAAAAGTGGTACCATTACCTTGTCGTTGTCTGACTCTCCATCCTTTATATGAAGAATGTGCTTCAAGCCAATTTTTCTCGCCAATGTGACAGTTGCGTCAATCGTTCTGATTGGGTAAATATCAGTGCTCTATGCAAGCTAGATGATAGTCGTGGGAACAAACAACATAAATTTTTTCCACAACACTTGTTTCATTGAGTGAGATAATTCAATGACAATAACCAGGGTAATATACAGTTTGGGGCAATATATTAAAATTTGTAATGGATATCCCATTACTCGGCAATATCTTTTCTGCATGTTTCTAGACAAGTTGTGTAGGAATATTCAGTGTCACTGTCATCATGGTCGCCTTGTATGTCATGTCAGCACACATAATGGATCTACTTTTGGTTTCCTTGTCCAAGTAGGTGCTATAGACGACCATTATGTCCCCAAAAAACACTTGTCCAGTTCGATGGCTTTTCAAGCCCTCTATTGATAGTAATTTGGGTGTTACAACTCTAGACCCGGTGACAATTTTTGAACAAGAAAACTAAAGTGAATGGTAGTGTGCATTTTTTTTTACTCTTCTTTCACTGGCATAAATATACAATTACACGCATAGCTTCGATGAACTATGGAGTCGGAGTTTTGCAACCACACCTCTTACTCTGCAAAACATGTGGTGCGTTCAACGTCTCACTTGTACTTGTTCACACTTCTTGTGAACGACAAACCATGTATTGCAGAGGACATGAACATATTCACCATGCCATAGATGAATATATAGCCAAGGATATTTTTTTGGTAAACATAGTAAGAGCAGAGAATATGCATCTTTACCTTTGGCCTTGTCAGTTTGCTGATGTCTAGGATGATTGACTGCTCATGCCCATGTCACTAGTCCAACTTTTTATGATGCAAGCATGTGCAGATGAACATCAGGACTAAACAAGCATATGTATTGTATACTTTCCATCAGAAGGACTAAATAACCATAAAATTGTATGCATTTGATTTGTTTTAACTGGAAAAATGTGTAACAGTAAACATGGCATGAGGGTGGGGCACCACGACCAATCTATATATCGCGAACCCCCGGAAGCCAGGGGAGCAATATTAAACCTGCCAGCCCGGCACCCTCAAAAGAAAAATTGGGTAACTATGGAATAAGGTAGAAGCATGACCATAGATGTGAAACCGTTAGTTCACCAACCAATGCACCAAGGAATTTTCAGAAAGACCACTAAGCAGATCAATTAGAAAACAAGAGGGATAATAGAAAATGGAAAATGGAATAAGTAGAAATAGGGAGGGTAGAAAGGTTGATTGTTTCCAAGCCATAATTTTCAAGTCTAATATTATATTTCCATGCCCACTTTGTATATTTAATTTACCAGCACAATTGGTATACCTTTTAGAAGATTGTACCATAGAACCCTCTGTTGTTGCATAGAACAATTCATATTCATGTCCGACCAACTTGTTTTTTCGAAGGTAGCAATGCCAAATATGCAATGGACATGAAGGCAAGTTAGTATGAAGACAGACATGTAAAAGAAAGAGAAACGGGTCTATTTACCCGCCAAAGAGTCCATCATCCTCTCCAACCATTCTGTTTGTTTAAATGTAGCAATGCAGCGAAAACACAACAGGCATGAAGTAGGTTACTATGCAGGAAGGCATGTAATGAAGATAAGTTATAATGAATACATACATGTAAAAGAAAGAGAAACAGGGATATTCCCCCACGAAAGAGTCCATCATCATATCCAGCCATTCTGTTTGTTTAAATGTATCAATGCGACGAAAACACAATGGACATGATGTAGGTTAGTATGAAGGAAGGCATGTAATGAAGATAAGTTATCATGTAGGAAGGCATGCAACATCTACATACAATAAACTAGATGAACACATATACAGAAAATAAATAAAATAAAAAACAACGCAATATGAAATAACAATACAAGCATGCACCTTTCTATATCCTCTTCAACCGATGCAGTCAAGAATCTATCATTTTCTCCAACTATTCTGTTTGTTTGAATGTGGGAATGCACAAAACACAATGAACATGAATGGAAGATGGTATGCACCGGAGAACAAGTAATATGTACATATAGTAAAAGAGACTCAACGAATAGTCTAAAATATAGGCAAAAACATGAACCTTTGCGCTTCTCCATCCATAGCTGTAAATGTGTAATTTTTTTGCCCTGCCGAAAATATATTACAAGCCTCAAAATATCATGAAATTTCATGGTCGTAGATAAACAATTTATGGTTTTTCGTGACAAAGTATCCAGATATGATTCCACCAATGGAAATACATGTTCCTTATCCTCTACACGGACTGTTGTGCCCATGATACCAGATTTTGGTTTTCCGTGGAAAACTAGTCAGATATGCTTCGAGACATCCAAATATAATTTTGCAGAATCTTTGTTGTACATATCATATCTCAAGTAAAAGACATGTATCGTGGGAACACCAGTCTGTGTAGAGTACAAATAACATGTAATGTCATATGGGCACATTTGACCATACATGCTTTATAAATGCATCCTGCATATGCTTTATTTTAACAAAAAAACAATGGATATTGCAATTTCACATGTAATTCTCAAATAATTTTGCATGCAACTATTTTTTTTCATGCCATCACTAAAGCACCATCAAAATATCACATCAGAACAGATATCGACCTTGGTATATAGGGAAAATAACACAACTGCATCTTGACTCGTGGGTGCATGGGATGAACACTGTAAAGCGCCCCCAAAACAATAATAATCCCCCCCCCAATAAAACCAACTCCAACCATCGGCGCTGGACCCAACCCTGCAAGGCCGAATCAAACAAAAGAAAACAAGAAGCACCAAACCAGCAAGAAGGCACAAACAGGTCGAACTGCAGTCCCAGAGACAGAAAGTGTAAACCCAGGCCAAACAAACACAACCAGCAACCCACGAACCAACGAACCAACAAACAAGCAACAACCACCGAACCAGTAAACAACATATGTATCTCCAACGATTATGAAACTGCAGCCAAAGCATAGAAGGAACCGGAAACATACGATGAGCATGCCACTAGAAATAAGCAAACATTCTTACTTGCAAACTGCAAACACTGAACAACAAACAAGGAATAGAAAAAGAAAGAATGGCATGGAAAATTACTTCGAAACGATGAAAGGCAGAAGCGCAGGTCAAATTGTGAACCAAACAAAAACAAGCAACAATCGATGAACTAGGGAAGAAGAAGCACTCATAGAACCAGTAAACAATGTATGTAGCTTCAACGATGACAAAATTGCATTGCAAGGCTAGAAGAAGGATGAAAGATACAATGTCTATTCAACTGGCGGTGGACAACAATATTGTAAAAAATCAATGCAACATTGTATGGAAAATTTTGAAGAAAAGTGTACTCTGAGAAGCGTATTTAGATAAACATTTAAGTCTTTCAGGATGTCTAAGGAATGCATGGTATGAAAACATTTAAGCTTTCAGGCATGTTGGAGGACCTCACGTCATGTAAACATTTAAGCTGTTAGGCCTATTCAAGCACCTCAAAAAAAGTGTCAATACATTTCAATACAAATACATGCGGCGAGGACGTTATAAATTTTGTAATTATCGATCACTATAAAGCATGGATATCTAAACATTTCAATATCATTAGTACAAATAAAAACTTAGGGATATATTCAGCTAGTAGAAAATGTTAATACAAACATTTGAACTAATGCTAGCATTAATCCACCTTCAAGCAATACATAGGAAAAATATATGATTCAAAAAGATTGTATACGATAAAAAGTTTGGATATGTTCCCATATAAAACATTGGGAATAGTGAAGATGGAAATAAGACCTTCAATCTCTTATCCAATCAGATCAGTACATATATGGTATTTTTTATTATATAAAAATCTATGTTTTTAGTTCCCTAGCTCCAACAATAGGTATTATGCAAATATTTTTGGTCAAATGACAAACTAATATGTAGTCAATGAATTATCGATCGCCATAGTCACTCTATGCCCATGGCAGGGACTAATAATATAAATGGACTACTATTATAAGAGCCCAAAGCATTATAGATCACTAGTAGCATTTTTTTTTTCTTTTTCTTTGAATTTCCATAAAACCTAAACTAAAATTTGTCACATAATTTAGAGGCCTCTGACAAAGCCATGCCAATGAAAATTAACAAAATTATTAATGATCATAGCAGTTTTCAATACCTTAATATCTATCTTTGGCTTATTTGTTGGGGAAGAGGTGTATTCATCCAAAAAATGTAGATTCAAACTCCATTAAGTATAGTGCCCTTCTCTGTGTAAGGGAAGGTGTTTGTAGGAAATAAAAGTGATGGAATATTTTATAGATGCAAAGAGTAAATGATAGACATCAATTATATTTTTTCATGGGAATTAAGCAAAACTTATTTTCTTTTTCATAGAATTATAAATTTTAAATTTGTACATAAAATTATAAAATTGAAATGTTAAAATTGCATAGTCTAACATTATAAGGATTTTTTAATCATAAGTAAAATCAACTCATGAAAAATTGTTCATCTCATTTTAAAAAAGGATCCTAATAAATAACTATGTAAATCTTGAATAATCTAGCATGGCATTATCTCAAACCTATAAAATAATATAAATTAATTACTAATATAAATAAACTAATTACTATTTTTTTCTTTTCCTATGAATTTCCATATAACCTAAAATTTCTAACATAATTTAGAGGATTCTAACAAGATAGCCATACCTTTCAGGGAAAATAACAAATTATTAATGATCATAATAGTTTTCAATACCTTAATATCTATGTGGATTATTGGTTGGGAGAGGGGTGTATTCTTAATTATAATGCCCTTCTTTGTGTAACGGAAGTGTTAGAATAAATTTGACTAAGTAAAAGAGTCAAATCTATTTTGGATAAACAAATGGTTCAATAAAAAAGTAAAATATATTTTAAATAAACAAATGGTTTTTTTTAAGCAAATAAAAATGAGTGGCAAATTTCTCTGTCCACATAGCCCACATTGAGTGAACCGAGTATATGTTGTGTCTCTTGTATTGAGCTTTCATATTTTATTTCCTCATTATTTTAATTATAATTTTCTCATTATTTTAATTCTAATTGCTCCTTGATTTATTTCCTAACAAATGGTATCTTTTTTGATTAATAAACTCATAGGAAAGAAGGGTGAATCACATATATGTTATGTCTCTTGTGTATTGAGCTTTCATATTTTATTTCCTCTTTATTTTAATTTTAATTGCTCTGTGATTTATTTCCTAACAAATGGCATCTTGTTTGGTTAATAAACTCATAGGAAAGAAAGGTTCGTAGTAACAAATGGTATCTTGTTTGGTTAATAAACTCATAAGAAAGAAAGGTTTGTAGTAACAAATGGTATCTTGTTTGGTTAATAAACTCATAGGAAAGAAAGGTTCATAGTTCGAGTGGGAGCGATGGTGAAAGAAGGAAAGTTTATAGTCGAGAAGTTTAATAGCCAAAAATACCAGCTATGGAAGACTATTTGTATCAAAAGAATTTTTTCTTACCATTGGGCGAAATAGCAAAGAATTCAATGGCTATGAAAGATGAATAATGGGTGATTCTTGATAGAAATTCACTAGGAACAATACAGTTGTGACTAGCATCATCTGTGGCCTTCAAAATTTCAAAAGAAAAACAATGGAAGATCTAATGAACGCATTGGCTAGATTGTATGAAAAACTCTCATCCTCCAACAAGGTATTTCTTATGAAGTGTTTATTTAATATGAAGATGTCAAAAGGTGGGTTTCTTGTTGATGATTTAAATGGATTTCAAACAGTCACAAATTTGTTAAGTTCTGTAAGACTGAACTTTGATGATGAGGTTAGGGCTCTTTCAATCTTGTGTTCATTGCTAGCTTGGTCATGGATATGAGTAATTATTTCCCTCATTCAAATACTTTAAAGTTTCATGACATTGTTGGTGTTATCCTTAACAAGGAAATGCGACGGAAAAATGTGGGTGAGACATCGGGCAATGCTTTAACTATGGAAAACAAGGGAAAACAAAGAGAGAGAGTAAAGATTCCAAGGAATCATGGAAAGTATAAGAAGGGAATATCCAAATCCAAAGGGAGACTAGACTGATGACATTGCAGGAATAAAGGACAAAAGAAGAAAGATTATTGGTTTCTAAAAGGAAAACAAAGAGATGGACAACCAGAGAAGAATCATGAAGCAAATGTAATAGGTGATGTGTTGCAAGATGCTTTGATCCTTTCATTAGATAATATTGTTAATTTTTGGGTAGTAGACTCAAGGGATTCATTTCATGCCACACCCCTTAGAAATATTTGCAATATTATGTTTAAGGTAATTTTGGATAGGTTTATTTGGCTGATGAAAAATCATGAAAAATTATTGGAAAGGGTAAGATACAAATAAAATTGTTGAATGGAAACAAATGACTATTAAAAGAGGTGAAGCATGTTCCTGAATTAAGAAGAAATTTGATTTCAAAAAAGAAGTTGGATAATGAAGGATATGAAGTTACATCTAGGAGAAATTTGTGGAAGGTCACTAAAGGATCATTGGTAATAGCAAAAGGAGAGATGGTAGGTACATTATATTTATGTAATGGTAATGTTGATTCTTCTATTGCTTTAATTTCCACAGTAGAAGATACAAACATTATGGCATCATAGGCTTGGGAACATGAGTGAGAAGGGGATGCAAATTCTCCACTCAAGGAATTTGTTTCCATATTTGAAGCAAGATGATTTGGATTTTTGTGAACACCGTGTTTATGGAAAACATAAGAGAGTCGCATTCCTTAGAGTTGGGAAGGAAAAGAAGAGTAAAATGTTAGAGCTTGTGCATACAGATGTATGGAGACTGGCTCAGGTATCATCTCTTGGTGGCTCTTTTTATTATGTTACTTTTATTGATGATGCAATTAAGAAAACTTGGGTTTGTTGCATTCGAAAAAAATATGATGTTTTTGATAATTTTGAGAAATGGAAAGCTTTGTTTGAGAATGAGACAAGAAATATGTTGAAGTGTCTTAGATCATAGAATGAAGGTGAATATCACATCAAGGGGGTTGATTGTTATTTTTCATACCATGGGATTCATAGAGAGAATATAATTCTAGGAACACCACAAGAAAATGGTGTTTCAGAAAGGGTGAACATGACAATCATGGAGCATGCAACGAGTATGAGATTGCATGCAAGAATTCCCTTACATTTTTGGGTAGAAGTTGTGGCTACTTCTATTTACTTGATAAATAGAGGGCCTTCAAGTTCCTTGGATGATGGCATTCCAAAGGAGACATGGACATGAAAAAAGATAAACTACTCGTTTCTGAATAATTTTGGTTGTGAAGCTTTTGTCTATAT
Organism: Picea engelmannii; assembly: GCA_009831015.1. Taxonomy (NCBI): domain Eukaryota; kingdom Viridiplantae; phylum Streptophyta; class Pinopsida; order Pinales; family Pinaceae; genus Picea; species Picea engelmannii. The sequence goes on along the minus strand of ML788185.1, from coordinate 574,985 downwards.
TGATAAATAAAATAGAAAAAAGTTGCGGAAAAATCCAAGAAGTGTACCTTTATTGCATATGGAGTTGTCAATTTTGGTTATCGCTTATGGGATTATGAAAGTCACAAAATCATTAGAAGTAGATATGTGGTATTCAATGAGAATGTCATGTACAAATATCAGTTGTAGGCAAATAAATACAAAAAGGAAAACACAGAGTACATGATGCTTGATGAAGTTACGGAAAATGAAATCCCAAAGGTGCCAGAAAATTGAAATGTTCAAGAACAACAACAATAGTGGGAACCACAAACTCCTGTAAGAAGATCTACTAGGATAAGTAAACCCACTCGATGATACTCTCCTTCAATGTATTTTTTTATTGTTGGCTGATGTTGGTAAACTAGAAGGATATGAAGAAGCAGTGCAGGTAGAAACTAAAAAGAAGTGGGAGCGAGGCATGAAAGAGGAGATGGAATATTTGGTACATAACGACACTTAGGATTTGGTTTTGTTGTATGTAGGTAAAAGAAAAATGTATAATAAATGTGTTTATAGGTTGAAGGAAGAATATGGAGGAAAAAAGAGGTACAAGGCCAAACTTGTTGTAAAGGGGTTTGCACATAACAAAGGTATAGATTTTGATGAAATATTTTCTCATGTTGTTAAAATCACTTCAATTAGAACTATTTTAAGTCTAGTGGCAATGGAACATTTGCATCTTGAGAAGTTAGATGTAAAGACAACTTTTCTCCATGGAAATTTGGAGGAAGATATTTATATGCAGGAGCCACAAGGGTATGAAGTCAAAGGGAAGGAGGAGTTGGTATGCAAGTTGAAAACGAGATTGTATGGCCTAAAGAAAGATCCAAGGTAGTGGTATTTGAAATTTGATAGGTTTATGATAGAACAAGGTTATAGTAGATGCCATTTTGACCACTGCATTTATTTTAAGATACTAGATAATGGAAGTTATATTATGTTGTTATTGTATGTAGATGACATGCATGTTGTAGGGTCTAACATGTAGGATATCAATATGATCAAAATACAATTTATATTATTGTTTTATTGTATGTAGATGACATGCTTTTTGTAGGGTCTAACATGTAGGACATCAATATGCTCAAAAGACAATTAGTTAATTCATTTGTGATGAAGGATTTGGGCATTGCAAATCAAATCCTTGGTATGAGAATAACAAGAGACATGAAAAATCGCAAATTAACATTGTCTCGGGATGAGTTCTTAGAGAAGGTGTTGGAAAGGTTTCAAATGCAAGATGAAAAACTAGTTTGTACACCTTTGGCTAGCCATTTCAAATTGACTAAGGAAATGTGTCCCAAGACACAGGAGGAGATAGAATACATATCCAAGGTTCCATACTCATTGACAATTGGCAGCTTGATGTATGTGATGGTGTGTGTTGGGTAGGAAGTTTTGAGGATGGAATAGTGCAACGAGACGAAGTACAGAGAAAATGCCCAGGAAGGGAGAAAATAGAAGAAGAAAAAAAGGAGAAAGAATATCAAGAAGATAAAGAAAGAAGAGAGAATAAAGAGGAGAAGATGGTGGACAAGAAAGAACAACTAGCATAAAATCCGATCAAACTAGCCGAGTATGAGTTGTATCCATCTCATAATGAGTTGTCTCCAGGAAAGCATGAGTGGTAGACAACTCATTATGAGATGGAAAAAGAACATGATCATAATAATAAAAATATGTAAAGGATCCATGAAAAGATAAAGAGAGGAGATATAATAAAGACTTCCCACATAGTTGAGTTTTGGCTGGATAGTATATTGGGAGGCTACATAATAAAATTTTCCATAGACTGTACCCATGCTTATAGTGTCACATAAAAAAGACTTATTTAAAGTCCCACAAGGAAGATTCATAAATTTATTAGTTACCTGGATAAACATTTTTCTATGTGATAAAGAAGGGATGATGATGGAATCAGATAGCTAAAGAAATTTGCACACACAGAGAGACTGGGGGTTGTTGACTAGGAGCTTATCTTAGGGTAGGAAAAATGGAAAAAGGAAGGAAAGACCGAGAATGCATGAGGAAGAGAAAGGGATATCATAAGGAGAAGATGAATTTAGAGTTATGCACAATGGGAGAAGGTACAAGAAGTTGAGAACTATGTTTGAAGAAAGAGAGCAGCACAGTGAGTACCCAAAACATCACACAAATATCCATATCATATAAGTACATCAGACAAAGGGAGAAGAATAAGATATCTAATTCAGTCTAGTTATAGAATAACCAGTAAGTGCTTCCCAGGTCGAGTCTTGGGTCGAAACCTAACCTCATGTGTGTCACCAAAATCTGAGACAACATTTGAAGACCTTTCCAGAGCACTTGTAATAAGTAGAGAAAATAATAGCAACAGTAACCAGAGAAATAGTAGCAGTACAATTAATCAAAATCAACCTGTATCACCAGGAAGGGGTCCTACAGACTACAACATGGAAGGAATAGATAACACCCTAAGACTACCATAGTTCAAAGGAATTGTGTTGAAATACCCAGAACAACATCTATTTGTATGTGAAACCATATGGACTACAAAGAATGTCCACGATGATGGCACAATGATCACATAGTTGGAAACAACCTTTGGAGGATGCACGCTAGTTTGGTACATGAAGCTCCAAAGTACCACACTACTAGGTCAGACAAGGACATTAGTAGAGATCACGTAAGAGTTATTAAAAGAATTCAAGAAACTAAAGTCTGAGTCGCAGTACTTTACCGAGATCAAGGAAATCAAGAAGGTGCACACTGAGACAGTATGGGAGTTTGATCATAGATTCAAAGATGTGATGGGTAGGTTAACATTCCAAATACCCAATCAACAACATCGAGAGTGGTTTATTGCAGGCTTGTTACCTCACATCCATAGTCCTCTAATACAACAAAAGGTTATGCCGCAGTCGGAAGCATTGGAGATTGCTATGAAGTTGCAATCCTCTCCAGTCGGAGATAATAGCGAAATGACGCAGATATAGAACCAACTACATGCATTAACAATTCAATTGGAAGAAATCACGAAAGAGAAATGGGAACAAGTCTGGTGCACCAAGTGTAGGATTGAAGGTTACCATAAAGACAAATGTCGAGCTTTTGTGTAGTACTTAGTAGTGGGAGCACGAAAACCACTACCAGGAGGAGGATACTGTGAGATATGAAAGAAGTGGGGACATAACCCCCATGAGTGCCAGGTATTACATAAATATCAAAGTACCCCAAGAAGCTTATTTTGTAACTTTTGCAAATGAGTGGGACATGAAGACAAGGATTTTCATGCATTTGATTTGATGAGGGAGGACACATCAGATATGTACATCATTTAGGAGGAGAATGTTGTGATAGAAGGGGGAGAGAAGTATAATAATCAAAGAGGATTTAATCAAGGAAACCGAGGAGGATTCGGTAGGGGTAGAGGTAGAACAAACTTCGGGAGAGGAGGAAGATGCCCCATAATATGCTATAATTGTAACCAACCAAGACACCTAGCATGGGATTTCCAAAACCCCTGCACAACATGCACTTATTTTCGGATGTTAGAACATGTAGCAAAAGATTGTCCATAATTGCTGGCAAAGTGGTAGGCCTGATGTAATCAAAACCAGAACTCGAACATTCAAAAGATATCAGCCGAGATATGTAACCAACGAAAGGAAACAAGTTGAGCAATGGGTAAAGAAAGCAACAGTACCCATGCCAACATTCTATCCATGAGATGAAAAAGAGACCTACAAGAGGACGAGAGAGGAATTGTTACAACAAGAGTGGGTCACGTCAATATCTTTTGCACCAAATATGGTAGATAGGCCTCCCACAGATGACCAAGCCATGACCAAAGGGTTACTGGAAAAGGTGCGTACCTTAGGAACTTTTTTGAATAGCTTCCTAGAGTTGGTTGAAGATGAAAAGTAATTACATACATTATGCTCTATGATCGATCATTGTGCTCAAGGAAATGAAGTACCTATTGAAAATAAAGTAGTGAACCAGCTATTGCGCAAGAAAAGAACCAATGGAGAGTTCAAGTTTAGTGCGCAGATTGGAGAATATGGCTTAGACAATATGATCTTAGACTTAGGGTCCGATGTGAACATGCTACCTAAGAAAACATGGGAAATGATGGGGAAACCCAAGTTAGTATTGTCACCCATTCAATTGAGGCTAGCAAATCAGTGAAAAATAGTACCTATTGGGTGATTAATAGGAATAATAGTGAATATAGATGGAGTGTGTAGCGTCGCAGATTTTGAAGTTATCGAGATTGTGGACGAGATCCAACCACATATAGCGCTAATGGGACTAGAATGGGCCTTTTATAGCCAAGACATTATCAATTTTAAAAGGAGAGAGATGATATTTGAAGTAGGAGAACTGAAAGTTACTGTGCCATTAGACCCAAACGAAGGAAGGAGGTACATAGAACCAGTGAAGGGCGATGAAATTGATAACATGTACAACATGACTGTGAGGATGGACAATTATGTTAACCCCACCACAGATGGCACACTAAGTTGGAGAAGCATCAATTCGTGTACATCATACTCAAAAATAGGTCTATAAAAATGGTAGTAGAGGATGATTGAAGTCTCAACACGACAATGCACACACATTACCAAATCAGTACGTCGGATTGGAATAGAATTATGCAACCCACCTAAGTATGACAAGTTGACAAATATAACAACATTTTTATAGCTATTCAAGGCATAGGTATCAAAGCGACAAAGGATACTATCACTAAACATTGTATTGAAAGCCACCCTAGCAAGATGGTGGGTGACACACAAAGAAAACATAGAAGACTAGCAACAGTGTAGGAGACTAATCTGAGTGATATTCAATATTGATGAGGGAGACATGAAACAGAAGTATATCGGGGAAGGAAACCCAACATATCATGTTGCGTAGTGTGAAAAAGCATGGAAATCGATCCCAATGAAAGAATGGACACACATGTTCATACATACCCTGTATACTATCTCAAAGAACAGGTACCTAGAACTGGAGATGCACAGAGATACAACAGACTGGGATTACACAACTCAATGATTCCAGGTAACATTTACCTTTCAGAATGATTATACCCTAGTAAGTACAACTTTACAGGCGATTAAATAGAAAATATTCACCAAAGAAGAATCAATGGAAGTAATATCTATATGCAGTGAACACAACACCTTAATGACAGTTCACAAGTTATTGGAATGTCACAATGTGACACAGGAGGATCAACATGACAAAGATCCTTGCAATATCCAAGTACCGGAAATAGAGGAGGGACGAACAATGGAGGGACCAGAGATGGAATCTACAACATACATGCAACCAATCAATACATGAAAAGTTAATATTGGGACAAAAGAAAGCCCTAATTTTGCACAAATAGGAGATTATTGGGATGACGAAACTGTAGAAAAGATAGCAAATCTATTGCATGAATACCAAGACGTATTCCCCACTATATTATCAGAGATGAAAGGGATAGCAAGTGAACTAGGGGAGATGGGGATCCCACTGAAACCAGGCATTAAACCAGTGAAACAGAGACCCTACAGATTGAACCCAAAATATAAAGAAAAAGTAAAGGAGGAAATAGACCACATGATAAAAGTAGGAGTCATCAAATTGATTGAGGAATCAGAATGGATAATTCCAGTAGTAGTGCAGGACAAGAAAACAGTGGGTATAAGGATCTGTGTCGACTTGAGGAAACTGAATGATGCATGCCTACACGATCCATTCCCAATGCCATTTACAGATGAAGTACTTGAAAACGTAGGAAGATAAGAAGTGTATTCGTTCACAGACGGTTTCTCATGCTACCATCAGATAATAATTGCACCAGAAGATAGACATAAGACTACATTCGTGACAGAAAGAGGAAGTTTTCAATACACAGTGATTCCATTTGGGTTGAAGAACACACATGTGGCATTTTCAAGAGTGTTTGTTGCACTATTTAAGGAGTTTATTCATAAGTTTATCAAAGTCTACTTGGATGGTTGGACTGTATTTATCCTACTACAGGATTGTGTTGAATTGCTAAGATTGATGTTGGATAAATGTAGACATCATTAGATATCCTTAAACCTAAACAACTATATTTTTGGCATACCATTTGGAATATTATTGGAACACGTGGTATGCAAAATAGGTCTAATAGTTGTATCTTACAAAGATTGCAGTTATTCTGGACTTACAAGCACCCACATCGGTCAAATAGGTGTACGAAACATTAGGTCACATAGGGTTTTACAGGAAATTTATCAAAGGATACACATAGATTACAACACCAATGGAAAAACTACTGAAAAAAGAAGCAAATTTCCAATGGAATGACGATTGTCAGAAAGGATTGGACACACTAAAACAAAAGTTAGTTATTGCGTCGATCTTAATTTTCCCAGACTAGAAAAAGGACTTTCATGTACACGTGGATGCATCATTAATAGCATTAGGTGTGATCTTGTCATAGCCAAGGGAGGGAGAGATAGATCACCCAATTGATTTTGCAATAAGAAAAATATCAACATCAGAAAAAAACTATACCACAACAGAACATGAGGGATTGGCTATGGTCTATGCGTTATAGAAGTTCAGACACTACTTGCTAGGCTCACACTTTAAGATGTACACCGACCATTATGCGCTGAGGTATATAGTCAACAAACCAGTGTTGGGGGGGAAGGATTGGAAAATGGATTCTATTATTCCAAGAATACGACTTTGAAGTAGTGATTAAACTAGGTCAACTTAATGCAGGACCAGATCACTTGTCGCGCATACTCTCAGAAGAAGAGGCAGGAAACTTGGATGATAGCTTGCCAGATGCAAAACTATTTTCGGTTAAGATGGTGGATGATTATTTTAGAGACATTGTACAGTTATTAAGTACAGGGATGACCCCCTCAGACATGATGGTCATGCAAAAAAAATAGTTGGTAGTAAAGGCGGCGAACTACCAATTAATTGTAGGAAACTTATATAAACTAGGCACAGATGGAATACTACGACGTTGTGTAGTCAAACATGAAAGACCAACTATATTAGCAGAAGTGCACGACGGGATAGAAGGAGGACATTAGGTAGGTAAATCCATTGCATAAAAGATCTTACGTGTGGGACTATGGTGGCCTACACTCCATAGGGACACAAAGGAATATTGTCAAACATGTGATGTTTATCAAAGGGTCGAAAACCCTCAAGAAGGGATGAGATGTCATTGCATCCACAAGAGACATTACAATATTTTGATAAATGGGCCATAGATTTCATTGGACAAATAAACCCACCAGCAAGAAGATCAAGGGATAGGTGCATCATTACAACAACATAATATCTAAATCGATGGATAGAAGAACATAGTAACTTGATTTGGATGTCCAAGAACATTGATGAGTGATCAAGGGACACACTTCATCAATAAGACCATAGCATCTTTGACTGAAGAATTTCAAATCCACCACCAGAGGAGTACGTCGTATACCCACAAGCCAATGGCAGAGTCAAAGCATTCAACAAAGTCTTAGAGAATGCATTAACAAAAGTCTACAACTTGCGAAGAGACGACTGGAACTTAACAATCCCTGCGGTATTATAGGAATATAGGAAAACCAACAAGAAATTGACAAGATAAACACCTTTTAGGTTGGCATACAGGCAAGAGGCAGTAATGTTGATGGAGTTTATCATATCGATCATGTGCTTCACAACTATCACAAATATTTAGGATTCGGGTGCAATACATGAATGACTATCACAACCGATACAGCGTGAGGAGGATAGATTTGTCACAGTGTTTCACCAATAGGTGCAAAAGGCAAGGGAAACATCATGGCATGATAGACATATAAAGTTGAAAAAATTCCCAAGTAAGCAACTTGGTACTACTATATGATAGCAAGTTTATGCAGCATCTAGGGAAGTTTTTTATGCACTGATTAGGACCATATGTGATCCAAGAGGCGACAAAGGAAGGTGTTTTGTAGTTGGAAACCCTTAACGAAGAAGCTCTTAAAGGAAGGGTGAACGACAATTGGCTAAAACTCTATCAAGAGGGTCAACAATCTGCGCAATAGGAAGAATCATGCAAGAAAAAAAATAGTGCTAGAAATAATGACAATGGGAAGCACGCACATAAATAATGACAATGGGAATTACGCAGATAGGGGAAACTATGCCAACCAAAGAGACCCGACACAAAAGCGGTAAAGTATGCATTAATAATTGCACCATCCCATACGATGAGACTGTTGTCAGTACGAAAAGGATGAAAATGACAGTAACAGGTGGATAGGGCCAAGTAATAAAACGACTATTCTAACAAAGAAAAAATCCTCCATAAGGCCAAGTCATAAAGCTATCATAATGACAGGAAGTAAAAGAAAAATGTCATTGATACGCATGATAGGGTCACGACAGTACATGACGGAAATATAATAATGCATTTAGAAATAAAGGTCCATTAACATAAGTACCTATCATGCTATGGGTAGATGAGACAGGAGGGAAGGCACGAAGACCGGTGCACAAATGGAAATAGGGCATAAAAGCAACCAGGCTTCCCAAAACTGGGCTATTGTTACTTAGAATTACAGAAAAAACTAAGATCACAAATTTAGAATGAGCTATATATCTACAACACTTGTCAAATCCTACTTCACCACAGAAATGGCACCACTCAGAGCCACATGAGAAACCACAGTTGTACCAAGGAGGAGTCACAATAGAGTGCCAAAAAATGAACTAGAGATTTAGGAAACCCTAGGTGCAACTTCATCAGAGTCGAGCTTTCCTCGTGACTACATACTTCTTATAAAGGATGGCGCCCCACTGATCACACTGCAAAAGAATCCAGACTATAGGTTGGTGACCCTGGACATTCTAAAGGAATTCTTCATTGACAAAGACATTTTGGGGAAGGTACCCCAGTTGATATATGAAGACCATGACATTACAGACGTGGAGAAGTTCCATGAAATTGCACCCCATGAATACCTTGAACTCAAAATAGACCCACTTACAAATCAGAGTGTACCAGTTACCAAGGTTTGGGCCATAGGATTGGAGCGAGCAAGCCTCCTCAATCTGTTCGATATCCCACATTTTGGACGCAACAACAAATTCAATGCATGCGTTAAACCCATCTTATCCTACCTGGAAGGGGGTACATGTGGTTGGATAGGACAATATCTATTGACACAGACTTGATAGCCAGAATCATTGGGCTGCCAACTCGGGGGAAAGACCCTACTACCCTATTTGCAGACAAAAAGATAGAAAGAGCATAGTGAGAGGCTATGTGAATGAAGTTTTTCATTGTTAGAGGGGTGCACGGCCTAGATGTGCCAACTATATGTGACCCAACCATTCGAATAGCCACACAGATGTTAGCATGCAAGTTGCTACGAATGTGCATGAAGGATCAAGTACCAGCATCGGTCATAGTTGTGGTAGAAAAATGTGTCAAAGGCACTGCAATAAGTTGGGCACCATTCCTACTGAACCAATCTCTACTAGACTATGCAGAAACCCAAGATAAGGGAATGGAGTTTCACTACCCCTGATCCCTGATTTTAATTGCCTTCACAGCGTGGGAAGAACCCAAAGATGCACAGTTCTTAGGGCTAAGAGGGAAGTCGTGCGTAGCGGAAAATTACTAGAATTTATGGTTCTCAACAAACAAGAGGAGAAAAATGGAAAACAATGTCCAAGTCTTTCTCTATTTTCAAATGATTTGACATAGTATCTGGAGCACGCCACATTTTTCCCCATAGTTGGTGGAGGCATATGGCCCAGTCGCGGAGTTTCGCATAGATAGGCATCATATGTACATTAAATCTAGGAAGGATCCAAGGGAGGAGTGAGTCCAAACAAAATACAAGATAGTGAAAGATGACATAAAATTGGTCATGCAGGATTGGGAACCAGACTTGAAGGTACCAACAGAAGGGGATGTGACAACACAAGGATGGAACGTCGAGGTGGCACAACGCGCGGAAAAAAATATGGACCCTCCAGACAATGGGGCAGAAGACATCGAGAAAGGCAATGACATAGAGGAATCACTAGAAATAGGACCAACATACCAACCTCCACAACCCCCACCTTAAACAAGGAGGAAACGACAAGACCAAAGCACAACTTCATCCATGCAGAAGAAGAAAAAGGCTCAAAATCCACCAGTCATCTACACACTAATAGATGAATACATGGACATAATTGGATACCGACTAAGGGATGCCATGGAGGAGTTCCTCAAAGAGACCACAAAGAAACAGGAAGAACTACAAACGAAGGTGCAGGACCAATGTTCGAGGTTACAACAATTATTGGACACAATCAGATTGACACCTATGCAAGGATCAAGCACAACCCAAGAAGGCATAACAGAAGAATAACAAACTGCACTATCAACACATCTGACAACAAAGTGGAGAGTGATCAAGATCCCAATGGAACAGGCGGGTTACCCAACCCGAAAGTACAGAAGAAGCTACAAGGAGTAAGTCACATGGACCTAGTCATATCACAAATTCCCATGGAATTATTACAGGGTTTGCACACAGGGATCATGCAAGAACTATCCCTTTGGGTAGACACCGCAACCAGTAAATTGGATAAATTCGAGGTTGAGAAGACGGAGCTACAAAAACAATGTGTCGATGTAGTACAGGAAAAGTGCATAGTAGAAAAACAAGTGGAACTCGCGGAAAAAGAGAAGAGAGAGGCTGAAGGAAAGGAAGAGAAAGGTGAGGAAGAATTCAAGGCCAAGAAAGCCTTGAAAGAGAAAGGCTAGGCGAAAGCAAAGGCCGATAGAGCTTTGAAGGAAAAGGACGAAGTTAAACGATTCACAAAGAAAATCCAAGAAACAGTCTAGAGCCTATACAAATAAGTCCCAGAAGTACCACTGGTAGTAGAGGCCACAGTAGAAGAGTAGGTGTCCAAGATAAACACAGTTATCAAGGGACTCCAGAACAATATTACTAAGCTAGAACTAGGCGCAGTACCAGGGACACCACTAGAAGAAAGGGAGCAAAGGGAAAGGACAACCCAAACATCGGTGGGAAAGATCAAAATCTTGGAACAAGAATGCATAAAGATGTGCGACGAAGGCACACACATTTGGAAAGAGCTTACTAACAAACTAGAAATGAAAACACTGGAAGAGAAAATAAGGACTACGCAGGAACAAGCGCATCAGGCCACTAAGTGGGTAAATACTCTACCACTAACAGAAAAAATGGTAGCATTCTTGGCTAACAGGAAACTATATAGTGCAGTGGAATAGTTCAAGAAAGAACATCGAAAGATCACACAGTAATTACAACCACAACAGGATGAAGCCCTCGGGGTACTAGAAGAACTAGTTGTTGTGCAAAGCATTATGACATTAGCGGTGCAAGACATCGAGGCCAAACTGACTAGTTTGAAAATGCAGACAATGGAGGAAAAATTGAACAAGGATGCATAACTAATAGTAGCAGTACAAGAAGTGAAGGACACCCTCCATAAATTTGTTGAGGCATGGAGGAGTGTGACACAACATGCTTAAGTGGCTCGAGACGAGCCATAGGTGAACGCTGGGGGCTTATTGGGCGGGTAATTTTGAGGATGGAACAACATAAAAAGATGAAGTACATGGAAAAAGAACAGGAAGGGAGAAGACGAAAGAATACAAAGAAGAGCAAGAAGATTAAGAAGATCAAGAAAGAAGAGAGAAAAAAGAGAAGACGGGGGACAGGAAAGAACAACTATCGTAAAATCCAACAAAAATAGTCGAGCATGAGTTGTATCCAACTCATAATGATTTTTCACCAACCGAGCATGAGTGGTAGCCAACTCATTATGAACTGGAAAAAAAACCTAAGCATAATATATAAAATATGTAAAAGATCCACGAAAAGAGAAAGAGAGAGATCGATGAGGCCGGGAGAGAAAAGAGGGTTTGAGAGAGAAGAGCATTGTAAAGAAGTTACAGATATGAGGAATATTGTATACTAAACATTTATTGTAACATAGAGCGCAATCAAGATACTCAAATATAATAAAGAAGCCAATCTTTTCTGGACATAGCCTAGAGGGGGGTGAACCATGGTAAACCTGTGTAGAAATGTATGCTTAAATGTTAATCCATGATACATGTGTATAATTGTATGCGTAGATGTGTTAATTCAAGGCTTTAATGAGAATGTTTGGTTATCTTTGATGTTGTTGATGCTATAGTAGTGCGCAATCACCATGGTTGTATGGTTAGCTCCTAAATGGTATGAATATATAAATGTGCACATGTATAATTAAGTAAATATAGGTATGATAGAGCGGGTTTTCAATCTTTCCTTCACCGCTGCAGAATCTTGGTTCCTACAGTTCTCATAAAAATACCTCAGGTGAGACTTTGCCTGTATGAAGGTGATGCCGAAAGGGCCGATGGTTGTAGGGTTTTATTGGACTAAGTAACTTGAACCTAGGGTCTTGAACCTACCTGCGCGAGCGCCAACAATGTGCACAAGGCCAGATATTCCACATGTAGTGGGAGTTGTGAGACGATATATGAACAATCCAGGTAAAGAGTATCGGAAGGCAGTAAAGTGGATTCTCATGTATTTGAGAGGTACCACTACTTAGGAATTATGTTTTGGAGGTTCAAGCATTGTTCTACAGGGATATGTTGATTCAAATATGGAAGGTGATGTAGATAGAAGGAGGAGCATCATAGGGTATGTTTTTATTGTAGGTGGAACATCAGTAAGTTGGATTTCAAATTTGTAGAAGGTTGTTGCACTTTCAACAACATAAGCATAGTATGTTGTTGCTACAGAGGCTAGTAAAGAGATAATATGGTTATAGAGGTTTATGGAGGAATTGGTAAAGAAGTAGGATAATAGTAGGTTGTACAGTGATAACCAAAGAGCCATTCATCTTACAAAGAACTCAACCTTCCATTCTAAGACTAAGCATATACAACTCATGTACCATTTCATACGATCATTTTTGGAAGATAGACAATTAACATTGGAGAAGATACATACTAACCAAAATCCTACAGACATGTTAACAAAGGTAGTAATAAGGGAGAAACCGAGTTCATGCTCAATTTCAGTTGGCCTTCAAGCATGAAGGTGAAGAAAAATTTACTAGATCCAAAGATTGGAGCATAGTCTAGTGGGTGCAATAACGGTGGAGTTGTTGTGATTAGTGTCAAAGTGGGAGATTGTTGATTATCTTCCTGATTCAATGGATTGCTAAACAATTTTTTTGCATGTAAATGAGATACAACTGTAAGACCTGGTTAGGCATGCCTACCCTAGTAAATTACCGATAAATTCAAAGATTTAGACCTAGGTGAAAAAAGGGAGAGCATGCAGGATTCCCTAGTTATAGACTTTTAGGGAGGTTGGGCCTGGAGGTGAGTGGTGAAGGCTCACTTGGCTAGTTTGGCCTTTAAAGGGGGGATTGTTAAGATAAACTTGGCTCTGTAAAAGAGTCAAATCTATTTTGGGTAAACAAGTGGTTTGGTAAAAGAGTCAAATATATTTTAAATAAACAAATGGTTTTTGGGCCCATTGTCTTCGTGACCCATGGTTTTTGGGCTCATGGTTTTTTGATATTTGAATAATTGGAAGTTTTTCTACGTCAAATCAGAAAAGGAATATAGTTAATGATTTATGGATTTTAAGAGAAAAAAAACTTGATTTCTAGCCTACCTGAAATCATCAAACATAAATAGAAAAAGAATTAGAGTACCATCTAAAACAATCCTCGACAGTTGTACATATGCAACTCTCACTTGCAATCTCCCAACTTTCATCATTTAATCGCTAAAAGGTTATCTGTAAACCAGGAAAAAAAGGAGAATTTGTAAGTTGGGGAAGATGTTGGCTATGACCTAACATGAAATAAATACCATCGATAAAACTTTAGGTACTCCAGAAAGGCACAGAGAATCAAACCCCGAGATTTGGAAAATTCCCCCAAAAAACCATCATGCACTACATTACTAAGTACTTACCTTTAAAATAGAGGTAATTGTAACATCATCGATCGAAAGCCGCAGATCTCAAAGCCTTTGACATAACGTTGATGCCAACTACGAACACATACTACTTGACAAACTCAGGATGAAACCCAGTTGAAGTACCACCATATGAAGAAATTAAATTCAATTGCAAATTAAGTTTCATTGCAATTCGTTTGAAAATAAGAAATTGTAGCTGGAATGGTAATCTTACTTAAAATTTAAAGCCTACAACATAAACCATACACCTCTTTGAGATCCCCTCAAACAGAAACCCTCGCTATGAGATTTGGTAAATTAAAAAAAGCAACTGTGCCAAAATTTTGGTAACGACCAACACTTTGGTGATTAATCTCTTCCTCGTAAATTTTTTCATTCCTTGAAAATTGTGTGGTCTACCTTGAAAGAAAGGGTTCGTGGGTTCGTCATTATCTCAAAAAAGCATGGGTCGATGCCACCAACAATTTTGTCTTTCAGGGATCCAGTCATAGAAACCTCACCATGTAACCTATTTTGAGGGCATAGAGTCGACGTCTTCTAATTTCCATTGCAAATATTCTTTGGAATTATGTGCCTTGAGATCAATTAACGAAAGAGAACCTAACCCTCATAATATTAAATTCCATGAGTATTAACCCAATGTTGATGTCAAAGCATTCAGAGCATGATAAAAACACATACAATGAGAATTTTTTTAATTTTTATTTAATCTAACATCCATAATTTATTTTTTAACATATTTATATATTCATATTTTTCAATTTGTAATGTTAAACATTATAAAATATATATATAAATTTTAAGCAACTAATGCAAAGTATGAACTACTATAATAAGCCATGTAAGACTTCTCTGTTTAGAACGAGTATAGCTGGCTAAGAACATGTAAATACAAAAGTTGATTGCACTCAGAGATGCTAGAAGCCAATAAAAGTAGTCTAAATGTGCTTTGTTTAGGTTGTTTGTGAACCAGCAACCCCCCTTGCTTCTGCAACTAATCTTCTCAGTAACTGCAATAAGGATGCTGCTCAGGAAACTACCAACTCCTAAAACACTCAGATACACAGCTATACCCAGGGTTTTCATAGTGTCTGGCATTTGATCATAAAAGTACTCTTGCAATCCTACGATTGTAAATACATCACCTATGCCAAATAATATATATTGTGGAAGCAGCAAACAAATGCTCAATGGAATTGTTGCTTCGGGCATATCTATGAGTCCCTTATCCTTTGCTGCCTTGATTCTTCTAATCTCTGCCAACGCGGCAACAAACATTGACAGAATGTAGATAAACATGCCAATGCCTATCCTCTGCAGAAAAGTTATACCCCGTTCATTCCCTGTCAAGTTTCTTGCAATTGGAACAAAGATGCGATCATACACAGGCAACACTAGAATAATAGATAGGCTAATAAAACCCTGTAAGCTTGCAGCAGGGATCTCAAAATGTTTTCCAATCTTTCTATCCATTGTGGCGCCCTGTTTTGTGAAAAATGTTGAAGATTGTGCATA
>ML788185.1:530016-543345 GCA_009831015.1 Picea engelmannii | reverse complement strand
TAAATTAACAAAAGAATTTGTGCCAAAATTATGGAAATGACCAACACTTCGATGATTAATCTATTCCTCGTAAATTCGTTCGTTCCTTGAAAAATGTGTGGTCTATCTTGAAAGAAAGGGTGTGTCATTAGCTCAGAAAAGAATGGGTCACTTCCACCAACAATTATGTCTTTCAACGATTCGGTCATAGAAACCTCGCCATGTAACCTGTTTTGAGGGAATAGAGTTAGTTTCTTCTATTTTCCATTGCAAATATTCTTTGGAATTATGTGCCTTGAGATCAATTAACAAAAAAAATCTAATCCGTCATAGAATTAAACACCATGGTATACTATATAGGACAACAACTCAGAGCATTAACCCAATGTTGATGTCAGAGCATTCAGAGAAAGATAAAAACACATGCAATGGGACTTTTTTTTAATTTTATTTTAATCCAATGCTAAGAGCCGAGAGATGGGACTTTTTTTAAATTTTATTTTAATCCAATGTTGAGAGGAATAAGATGAAAAATTGGCATGTCACAATCATATCGCACTTTTCACCAATAAAATGTGAGATAATTTATTTTTTAACATATTTATATATTCATATTTTTCAATTTGTAATGTTGAACATTACAAAAAATATAAATTTTAAGCAGCTAATGCAAAGTCAAAGTAAATATTACTATAAGACTTCCCTGTTTAGGACGAGTACAAATTCTCCACTAAAGTAAAGAGAGGTGATCAATCAACACAAATTTGGATCATAGGAAATCTTAAGTATTTTTTGAAATTTGTTTTTTCTAAAGATCAAAATGAGGGGATGCAATATATATACATACATACATATATGTGTGTGGTGGGGGATTAATAAAAGATTTATTATATAGAAAGATATTTGTGAACGTTTCAATAACAAATATAATAAATAATTAAATATGTTATATAGTAAGTGTTAAATATAGAAATTGAGAAAGAAAATAAACTTTAAATTGAATATAAAAATTACAAAGTAAATAAGATAGTATTAAACAAAATTTATAATATTAATTAAAGTACTTGTTTTCATAAAATATTAAAATAAAAATATGTAAAAGTGATTACATCAAAATCAAAACATCAATTCGGAAGTGATAATAGTCTTCTTTTATAATTTTAGGATCACACTTAGCCTGAGCCACACCAACCCTTAACATGGTTGGATTTTTTGTTCTTGTAGGTTTCGAACCAGTGACTTAACATCACAGAGTGCCTTAACAACACACTCTGTCACTGTTTGTCCTACACCTCGAGGACTTTGTAAATTTTATTTTAAAAATAAATTTCTTGTGTATATTTATATCCCATTGATAATATCTTTGACTAATAATGGAATGAGTGAAATTTTAAAATTTAAAATTTAGTTTTAGTTTTCAAAAAAAATCAATTTATTAAATTGTTTTTAAAAGCATTGAAAATTTTTATAAAAAATTATAACATGAAACTAAACTAATGCCAAGTTAAAAAACTTTGACTTGCAAATGAAGAGTATACTCCTTGATTTGGCTAGGACTAATAAGATACTTGTGAATGTTACAATGGCAAATATTTTTTTATGAGTTTTGAAAAATATCATAAAAATAAAGGTTGGTTAATTTTTGTTTGATGATGTTTTTTTTTAACACAAACTCGTGAAAATTTTATTAATAAAAAGGCACGATCGAGGTCGTTGAGTACAATAGGAAGTGCTAGTAAGAGAGAAAATTCAGCTACATATTATTTTCTATTACATTGATATAGATGCTAGTCCTATAGGGCTTGTCAAGCTTTACTGATTCCAAAATATTTAGAGTTCATAAACATCTGCCATACATAATACATGTTTTTGCAAAATTACTGAAAGGATAGACTACTTTTCTATTTTGATGACTTCTTCATCTTTTGGTGACACCACGACCACATTTAAATCTGGAAACACCATTTTCACATTGTTCTCAAGTCGGTTGTGTTCTACTTTTTCTTGATTCTAGACAGAGGGATATGAGGATGACGCCCTTGCTTCCAATTTAGTTTGCAAAGACTCTCCCTGTCTATGAAGAAAGTCCACTTCATCCTGGAATTGTCCAATGAGCGCTCTATGTTGGGCCAAAGTTTCCAGAGAAAAGGAAAGAGACAAACTGTGAGAGTCCACTTTGAGAGAGAGCCGGTGGGAAAAGGTAAAATTGTCCTCCACCAACTCCTCATATTCTAGCTGCTGATATTTCTGACGCACTTTCCCATTTTCCATGGTGAGAAATTGAGAGTAGGGATCAAATTCTATAATTGATAGATTCTCTTCTGGATATAAACCAACCAAACTTACTAGAGCCGAGCTTAAATTCTAGGAAGCAGGAGTAAGGAGACGCTCTCCAAAGCACACTTTGTTTTTACAAATAATAAAATTGGACATAGACAAAGATTCAAACTGGAACACAATCGAAATGTAAAGGAGACCAAGAAAAATGGCTAGAAAATCGACCAAATTGTTTTGTTGGATGTCAAATGACATCAGAGGGATAGGGTCCCCTTTGCCAATTGTTGGCACAGGGGAAGACCCAGGGTTCAGCTCCAAGAGCGCACCAACAAGCCTTAACTATTGGCCCTTTCGGCAACACCTGCGAAGTAGATGTAGTCTCACTCGAAGTAGTTATGAGGGGGTTGCAGGATAGAGATGTCTACAACCAAGGGGAATATCAAGTGGATCTAACACAAGAACAACACAACATTCATATATCACTTATCATCTTGATCTACTCCATGCCTCTATCAGATCTACCTTAGCAATGCAATAATAGTATATGAATGACAAATACAAAATACCAATCACACACAATACAAAATATACATGGTTCACCCTCTCTCTAGGGCTACGTCCACATAACTATGATATATTATATTGAGGTAAAACATACAGTTATTGTCTGTGTTCTTTGCTAGAAGATCTCCTTTCTTCTCCTATGATTCTCTCCCCTCCCTGTGCACCCATCTGCAGGGTTGATCTTCGCACCCAGCTAAAGATCTTACAATCCAGAGTGCTCCTGCACCCAACACTTCTCTCTCTCGATTCAATACTCACTCTCATCAATAATACACTTGATCTACAATAATAACATACTAACTCAAAAAACCAACCAACCTAGGCCCTTTAGACCTCTATTTATACATTACAATCATTCACCGACATCCTTAGGCAGAAACCTAAGTGTCCAAAACCCTAGATACCAAAGCCCAAGGTGTCTAAAACCCTAAGTAAACTTGACCTGTGTTTTTAGGGCTTCGCGAGCCTATCTTTCCTTTCTTCTCGCCCAGTGCTCCAAAGCATCCAATGGTGTCTTTTTACGCTTTCTGAGTTGTCCATAATCTTTCTTCCTTGCCGACTTGTCATTCTCGATCTCCTTTTCCAAAAACTTGCTTTCTCGGGCTTCGATCCATCTTTTCTGCTCTTTTTCTCACTTCGACACAGTATGAGTTACTGTGCCTTCCGCGAAGTTCGCTTTTTCCCTTTTCTTCTTTGTTCTTCACTTCCTTCTATAACCAAGGGACAACATGCCCCCAATACTCACCTGTGACTCATCCCGAGGCACTTCGATCTGACTCTTTTGTTGTACTTCAACTTGGGACTATGCAGTGCAACCTTTTCTTTCTCCTTTATGCCTCATGTTCCTCCTTGTGCAGACTGTCTTTTCCATTTCTGGTACCCAGTTTCAACTGCACCTGGTACCTAGACCCTTGATTTGTTTGATTTTACTGAGAGCTGCGAGGCAACTGGTTGTCATAGTACAACTTTAGTCGACTCCCATTCATTAATCCTTCCTTCCTTTCTCCATTCAACATCTTTAGTTGTGCAACTCCCCCCCTTTGTAACATAAGTGACCTCGTATGGCCCTAGCCAATGCGTTCTAAACTTCCTAGGATGCTTGATGAACTTGTTGTCATAAACCAACACTAGATATCCTTGTCTAAATTCCTTCTTCTTGATGTGCCTGTCATGATAGACCTTCTCTCTTTCCTTCTGTACTTGTTGATGGAATCCTGCAATGAATCTATCTTCCTCAAGTTATGCCAAATACGCAAGCCTCTCTTGAACAAAGCCAGTATCATCCATACCTGTAAAGGAAACAATTCTCAGGCTTGGTTCCAAATACTCCATTGGAACAACATCTTCGAGACCATAGACCAACTTAAAAGGGGTCAGCACTGTCAGCTTCTTGCAAGTGGTTCTATAGGCCCATGATACTGCTGGTACTCTCAAATCCCAATCATCCCTGTTCACCCAGCATATCTTGGTTAGTGTTGTTTCCAAAATCTTGTTGAATTCTTCAATTGTCCCATTTTCTTGTGGATGGTACGGTGTGCTCTTCTGATGGTGGACTGTGAATTCTTTAGTCAAGGCTTCAACTGGATGAAATGTGTACCTTGATCACTCATGAGGATATTTGGGCATCCAAACCTGGTTATGATGTCATCAAATATGAAGCACATAGCTATAGTTGCACTACAGTCCTTGACTACTCGAGCTTCTACCCATCTGTTTAAGTACTCTGTCACAATGATTATGTACCTTGCTCATGCACGCTTTCCTGGTGGATTTATAGGTCTAACAAAGTCAATGGCCCATTTCTCAAATGCTTGTAGGGTCAATTGTGGTTCTAATGACATTTCATCTCTTCTGGATGGTTTCCCAACCCTTTGGCATACACCAGAGGCTCTGGAATAGTCTTTAGCATCTCTGTGTAAGGTAGGCCACCAAAGGCTAACTCGCAGGACCTTCTGTGCAGTTTCTTTCCCTACATAATGTCCTCCTGCAATGCCTTCATGAGCTTCTGCCAGGATTAGCTGGCATTCTACCTCCATAACACATCTTCGCAATATCTCATCCGGTCCCATCTTATATAGATGTCTAGCTATAAGTGAGAAATCTACAACGCGCACTACTAGCTGTTTCTTCTGTGGAATTGTATACTCACTAGGCACCATTCCTGTTGACAGGAACTAGACTATTTCTGCGAAGTGGTCATCAATATTTCTAATAACTAGTAGTTGTGCATATGGCAGTGTATCTTCCAAATTAGTGGGCTCTTCTCCATGTTCCAACCTCGACAAGTGGTCGGGACCCTTATTCATTCTTCCTGGTTTTACTATGATCTGAAAATCATACTCTTGAAACAACATAATCCATCTGCATATTTGCCCCCCCCAACACTGGCTTGTTGAATAGGTACTTCAGTGTGAAGTGATCAGTAAACATTTTAAAGTGTCCTCCCAACAAATAGTGGCGAAATTTTTGCAATGCATACACCATGGCTAATCCCTCTTTTTCAGTAGTGGTGTAGTTAATCTCAGCTGTGGATAGCTTCCTGCTAGCAAAGGGTAATGGGTGGTCAATGTCTCATGTTCCTGGATGTGCTAATACAACTCCTAAAGAAATGGAATATGCATCAACATGTACATGAAACTCCTTGGTCCAATCTGGAAAAACCAAAATGGGCACAATAACCATTTTCTCTTTCAGTGTGTCAAATCTCTACTAGCATTCTTCAGTCCAACTAAACTGACAATACTTCTTCAACAGTTTCTCCATGGGCATTGTGATCTGAGCATATCCCTTAATGAACTTACTGTAGTAGCCTGTGTGTCCTAGCACTATGCGCAACTATTTAACTGTTGTAGGAGGGGGTAGATCAACTATAATGGTGATCTTTGATGGATCTACCAGTTATCCTTTCTTACATAGAATATGTCCTAACAGAACTCCAAATGGGGAAAAGAAAATGCACTTATTTAGATTCAAATCAATTTGACACTGCCTGCATTTATCTAACATTAGCCTTAGACATTCAATGTGATTTTTCAACAAACTAAACACAGTCCAGTCATTGAAATATGCTTCTAGAAATTTATGCAAGAATTATTTGAATGCTTCGACCACCACCCTGGAAAATATGGCTGGGGCACTCTTCAATCTGAATGGCACCACTATATATTGATAGGACCCCCATTTTGTTGCAAATGTGGTCTTGTGGCGATCTTCCTTGGCAATCTGAATCTGGTGGTATCCTGAAAATCCATCTGCAAAAGAATATACTTCCTGGCCTCCCACGTTATATAACACTTAGTCAGTGAATGGTGTAGGGAAGGGGTCATGCAAACAAGCATCATTCAACTTCCTGAGATCTATGCAGATCCTGATATCGATTGTATTCGTGTCTTGCACCACCATAGGGATAATCCACTCTGATTATTCCACAGGTTCTATAATCCTTGCTTCTAGCATTCTGTCAAGCTCAATCTTCACTTTCTCCTTGTATTTAGGGTTTAGTCTGTAAGGTATCTGTTTGACTGGTCTAGCATCTGAATTTAAGGGGATCCTCATCTCTCCCATAGACCCTTTGATTCCCTTCATATCAGTGAACCTGGTCAGAAACAAGTCCTGATACTCATGCAACAACTCAATAATATTTTCAAGGGTGGAAGCATCCCAATAATCTCCGACATTGGCAAGCTTCGGTGTCTCCTCTGTTCCAATATTGAATTTCTTGATCTTGATCGGTTGTCCAATAAATGGTAACTCAACTCCTATCCCTTCCACATCTCTCTGGCCTTCTGTTTCGATGATGTTAAATTTCCTGGGATCATCGTCTTCATCTATATTAATGTTGTAACAACCTTGCAGTTTCTTGAGAGGTGCAGTCCATTCATCCTCTTCTTGTTCTAAGGGAAGGCTAGATACTTCCTCGAATACTTTCTATCTCACAATCTGTAATGCTTGGTCTACTGAAGTAAATTGAGTTTCAAATAGGAATGTATTTATACAATTATGAGTCATACCTTCCCAATCTTTAGTGATGAGGCACAACTCTACTTGGAGGTACCAATTGATAGGTAGCATGTCTAGCATGTTGATGAATTTATGTATCCACTGTTCTTGCAGAATGTCACTCCAAGCCTCTTCGCAGCTTCGCACATGGTCCTTTGGGAAGCTTCGACCTGTGTAGCAAACTTCGCAGCCTTCTACTTGTGCTGAGAATCACGTTGTCATCAGAGTACGGAATTGTGTCCAGTCTGTGATATTACTTTTGTGCGTCCCCCACCATATCATTGGTGTGGCTTTCAAGGCCTCATACATTGCCAACAACATTTTTTTGTTGGTACACTTGCTTCAAAGTCTAATAGGAAGGATTCTAATGGATTCAGACCATAAAAGGTGGGTAGGTTACTTACTGTTGTGTCGATCCAGCGAACTTCTTTGGTTAATCTAGCACATCGCCTTGTAGATACTTCATACATATTATTCTACCAATTTTCTAGTGCTTCTTCTGAGTCTGATGAGCCCACACTGTCACTTCTCCAGCTTAGATTACCATCTGCTATAGGGTTAATGTAATCATGTTGTCTGGCGGTTAGCTAGTAGATGTTTTCTAGTGTATATGTGTAGTCTTCTTCTCTGATGGGCTTTGTGTATCGTTGACCTTCATCAGGATATAAAGGTGCAATGAACCTAAGAACATCACCTTCAAAATTCATATGTCTCTTCTTTAAGTCAACAACAATAGATTTATTGAAGGCCAAGTCAATTCCCAACAACGCGGGGTAAGGGAAATTGTCATCAACTATTTCAATTACCTCAAAAAATGAAAATGTTCTTACTTCGTCGATGTCCACAGGGACATGCTCCAATCGTCCAAATGGTTTGACATCTTGCTGATTAGCCATCCTAAGACTAATAGGAGAATAGATCAACTTTAGTTTTTCCATCAGTGCCCAAGTTTGCTTCGTCATGACATTGACCTCTGAACCTAGGTCGAGGACCACATAGTCTATCTCATACTCTCCTATTTGAGCATTCATATGTAATTCCTTATTTGTCCTTATATTCTTACCAATTTGGTGTACTTCCCTATTCAGTAAGGGATCTATCTTTCCTTGATCGTATTGTCTTATTAAATTTTGTAATTCGTGTACAGTGCTTTCATCCCGAATCAACTTAATACAAGTATGTAAAAATTCCATGATCTTGCTTACCTCTTTTCCTTCCCTCGACGAAGTAGACTGATCAAATGCGTGAGGAATTCCATACTCTCTTACTTCTAGTCTTGTATTTGATGAATAACCTTGGTCTCCTCTAAATTATTTTCTTGTTTCCTCAAATATTTGTCTTTCTTTCTTTGCATCAAAGGTTTGGGTCTTCTCTGCAACTTTTTTGATTCCTGAATCTTCTGTAACCTTCCCTTGGATCAGTTTGTATTCTTCTGTAACATCGCCTCCTCTGGTTATAACAACAACTCTAGGATCTCCTCTGCGAGGTTCATCATATATCAGTTGCACTTGTGGGTTCTGTTGAGGTCCTTGTCTTTCTTGAAGCTTAGCTAGCAGCACAGGACAATCTTCTATAACATAGTCAAATGAGTTGCAGTAGTTGCAAGTGGTACAAGGGTTATGAAAATCCCTTGCAAGGTGTCCTGGTTATGCGCAGTTATAATAGATGATCTGTCCTTGGCCTTGACCCATTCCTCCTCCTCGTCCTCTTCCTCTGAATCCACCGCGAGGATTGAAGTTTCCTCTCCTAGTAGAGTTATACTATGTAGTGTTTCCTTATTGTTGTACTTCACCTTGGATATTATATATGTCTCTTGACCTTTCATGCATGAGATCATAAGCCCTACAATTCCTATCTTCATGCCCTACATGCTTACAGAATGTACGGTACAAATTTGTAGGTGTCTAAACATACGTTTTCATGTAGTAACACTCACCAGTATGATGTCTTCTTCTGCATACCTCGCACCAGGGTAAGGTGACTTGCTTCAAAGGGCTTGGGGCTCTAGAAGCCAAGTATTCATTGAATAGAGGGAAATTCTCCTTGTCATGGCCTTTTGATCAACATCTGACACACCATATGTCTTCTCTTTTATCTTTTCCCTGGTCTTTATTCATATCTTCGACCTACAAAGACAAACTAGTTAGATGACTCAGTATCTGACTCATACCTGAGCTAGATTCTTCCATAGAGGTTGATTCAAGATTCGTGGCGATCTCCAATGCCTCAACCTGCGAAGAAATCTTCCGTTGCATTAGGGGAACTCTGATGTGTGGTAAGAGGGCAGCAATGAACCATTCTTTTTTTTCTTTATCTGGGATCTGAAAAGTTAATCGGCCTGTCAAGGTTTTGAATCTCTGATCAAATTCCCACATAGGTTCTACCACCTTCTGCTTGATCTCTTTCAACTATGTGATACATTGTGACTGTGAATTGGGTTTCTTGAACTCTACAATTAGCGCATTCTTGATCTGATTCAATAGCTTAGGCTGTGCAAGTCCTTGGACAAGTTTCATGTACCAACTCAGTTCGCGATCTCTGAGAGTTGTACTGAAATGGGTTCTTTTGACATCTTCATCTGTGACATTTTTAATGTTCCATACAGCTTCACAGAGGAACCAGTGTTGGTCAGGATATTCAGATCCATCTCCCCTAAAGATAGGAAGTCTCATCTCATCTGCCATAGATCTTCCTAGGGTTCCTGACTGAATATGTGGTGGGCTACTATGGATAGTTCTCTGGACGCTCTAGTGGCTGGGATTACTCTGGTTTCTTAATACTAAATCAACAGGAAGGATAATAGTACTTACTTCAATGGTCTGCGCAGTTTCTGAGCCTTCAGTTCCTCCTTGGTGAAGCTCTTCAGCTTGTCCTTCCTCTATCCTCGTGGATTCTGAATGTTCTTCGTCCATCAGATCTGCTTCTTCTCCACTGTAGAAACCCTCCTCCCCATAGTTCTTCTTAAATAGGTTTGCGAGGTGGAGTTCTCAGAACACTCTCCAACTGCGCGTATGTCCAGCTTCTGTGTCGTTGTCCAAATTTTTGAACATTATCCTTTCCGGATCCAACCAATCAATTGTATCTTCAAGATGTTCTTCTCATGCAACGACATCTTGAGTCTCAGCTTCAAGAATTGTAAAAATTTTCCTCTGGGTCCCTTAAAGAAATATCTCTCACCTTGGTTGTATGACTCTACCTTGTCAACAACAAACTTTGTGATGTACCCTCAAATGGTACTATCAAACCAATGATCTTCTACTCATGATATGACATTATCAACTTTCTTGACCTTCTTGATCAACTCCAATGTCCAGACCACATGAATTCTAGATCGGATCTCGAACTGGGTATTGGCTAATATAGCTAGCCACTCGTATATCTCTTGATGGATTCCTACAAAGAATATCTCATGTATATCAGTAAAAATATGCTTCTCCAACCATTCCTTTGATTTAAGATTAGGGTTCTTGTTCTGGGCTTCAACGAAGTCCTCTTGATCTTCTATCCACTTTTGAATCTTTGTCTTCAATGGAAACCACCTTGACATCCCCTTAAAAAGATTCTAGTCCTGGCAATGGAACCATTTGTTGGCATAGGGGAAGACCCAGGGTTCATCTCCAAGAGCGCACCAACAAGACCTAACTACTAGCCCTTTCGACAACACCTACAAAGTAGATGCAGTCTCACCCGAAGCAGTTATGAGGGGGTTGCAGGATAGAGATGTTTACAACCAAGGGGAATATTAAGTGGATCTAACACAAGAACAACACAACATTCATATATCACTTATCATCTTGATCTAATCCATGCCTCTATCATATCTACCTTAGCAATGCAATAACAGTATATGAATTAAAAATACAAAATATCAATCATACACAACACAAAATATACATGGTTCACCCTCTCTCTAGGTCTACGTCCACATAACTATTCTATATTATATTGAGGTAAAGCATATAGTTCTTGTCTGCACTCTTAGCTAGAAAATATCCTTTCTTCTCCTATGATTCTCTCCCCTCTCTGTGCACCCAGCTGTAGGGTTGACTTCGCACCCAGGTGAAGATATTACAATCCAGAATGCTCTCGTAACCAACACTTCTCTCTCTCGATTCAATACTCACTCTCATCAATAATACACTTGACTTACAATAATAACATACTAACTCAAAAAACCAACCAACCTAGGCCCTTTAGGCCTCTATTTATACATTAAAATCATTCAGCGACATCCTTAGGCCGAAACCTAAGTTTCCAAAACTCTAGATACCAAATCCCTAGGTGTTTAAAACCTTAGGTCAATTTGACCCGTGTTTTCAGGGCTTCGCTAGCATGTCTATCCTTTCTTCTCATGCGGTGCTCCAAAGCATCCAATGGTGGCTTTTTTCGCTTGTTGAGTTGTCCACAATCCTTCTTCCTTGTTGACTTATCATTCTCGATCTCCTTTTCCAACGACTTGCTTTCTCGGGCTTCACTCCATCTTTTCTTCTCTTTTTCTCACTTCGACCAAGTATCAGTTACTGTGCCTTCCGCGAAGTTTTATTTTTCCCTTTTCTTCTTTGTTCTTCGCTTCCTTTTATAACCAAGGGCCAATAGGCCCCCAACACTCACTTGTGACTCATCCCGAGGCACTTCGATCTGAATCTTTTGTTGTACTTTAACTTCGGACTACACAATGTAGCCTTTTCTTTATGCTTTATGCCTCTTGTTCCTCCTTGTGCAGACTGTCTTTTCGTGTCCGGTACCTAGTTTCAACTACACTTGGTACCTAGACACTTGATCTGTTTGATTTTGCAAACAACTGCGAGGCAACTGGTTTCCATAGTACAACTTTCGTCAACTCCCATTCACTAATCCTTCCTTCCATTCTCCATTCAACGTCTTCAGTTGCACAACTCTCCCCTCTGTAACATAAGCGACCTCGTATGGCCCTATCCAATGCATTCTAAACTTCCCAGGATTCTTGATGAACTTGTTGTCATAAACCAACACTAGATATCCTTGTTTAAATGCCTTCTTCTTGATGTGCCTGTCATGATAGGCCTTCTCTCTTTCCTTCTGTACTTGCTGATGGAATCTTGAAATGAATCTATCTTCCTCAAGTTTGACCAACTGCACAAGTCTCTCTTGAATAGCTCCAGTATCATCCATACCTGTAAAGGAATCAATTCTCAGTCTTGGTACCAAATACTCCATTGGAACAACAACTTCGAGACCATATACCAACTTAAAAGGTGTCTGCATTGTTTGGCATCTTGAGGATTGGATCCCAGGATGAAATAACAAATGATTTTTTTTTAATCTCCCACTATTGTTATATGATTCATTTGTTGTTCCTATGTTAACAAGATCCTTTGATAAACTGCATAGGCTTCAACCATATTGTTTGAAGTCTTTCCAAAGTTCCAGGAGAAGTCTAGAATTTGATTTTCCCTAGGGCCATACAACACCCCTCCCACACCTACCTCCCCTGGGTTGCCTTTTGAAGCCCTTTCAAAACATAGGATGAATCCCAATTGAGAAGAAATCCATATATTGTATTCTTGATGTGAAATCTGAAGCTGCCAAAATGATCTTTGAGGTCTTTAGGGGGAAAGGCTAATTTTGACATTCATTTTAGGCATCCAGAGTACTTGTGCTTTTTCTAGTTGCTCAAATTTCACAACTTTTATTCTTCGTGAAGAGAGATATTCCCCCAATTGTCCCATCACATATGTAGCTACAGAAAGGGGGGAATCATTTTATTTTTAAAAAATTATTTGTTCCTTGACAACCATATTTTCCAACATACAAATTTAACGGATGTCTTCCAGACACGACGAACGACTGGTTTGTTTGAAAAGGACCCCTTATAGACTTTGCTCCATTTCCCAATCATAGCTCTGCACGTTGAAGGCCATGCAATATTATGCGTTAATTGTGAGTATACAAAATTTAATACTTGTTTGGATAAAATACAATTCAGGAAGATATGCGATGATGATTCAAGGTCGTCTCTACATAGTGCACATCTAAATAGTCCCAGAATACCTCTTTTGAGTAAATTTTCTCCTGTGAACAACTTATTGTGTGCTAATTGCCATTTTTTATCTAATGATGTTATTGTTTTTTTGTGGAATACTTGTAGTTTGTACAAGGATGAGTGGATGAAATTGGTGGACAATAAAGTGGCAATGGGGTGAGAAGGAACGCGCACTCGCAGGAACATGTGCGGTTTCTAGGAATGCGTGTGTGTTCCTGATGTGACAGGTTTTGAAAACCCTGAACCTCCACTCAGCAAGCCACGCAAGCACGTTCTAAATAAAGTGTTCTCATTCTCAAGAATGCATACACATTCATGAGAAACATGTGTACAAGAATGCATGCACGTTCCTAAAAAAATTGACATAAAAATATTGTGCACACTTTAGGAATGGGCATGCATTCCTAAATCATGTTTGCATTATTATTAATAGGAACATGTGTGCCTTCCTGTTAACATGAAATATTCTCTCCCCCCCCCCTCTCCCT
>ML788185.1:511210-528972 GCA_009831015.1 Picea engelmannii | reverse complement strand
CCCCCCCTCTCTCTCTCTCCTACATTTATCCATGTCTCACCCTCACTCTCTCTTTATCTCTCCCTCTCTCACCCCCCCTCTCTCTCTTTCTTTCTCTCTCTCTGCCACTCTTTCTCCCCCTCTCTCTCCCTCCATCTATTTCTCTCTCTCTCATCCCCTCTTCCCCTCTCTCCCTTCTTTCTTCTATAAATCCCTCTCTCTCTCTCTCTAGAACTCTATCCATATCTCCCTCTCCCTCTATACCCAACTCTTCCTACCCTCTTTCTCCATCCCTCTCTAGGCCCTCTAAATATATCTCCCTCCCTATCTCATTCCCACCTCTTCTCTCCCCCTCTCTCTCTCTCTCTCTCACACACACACCCACAGACCCCTGTTCCCCCCCCACTCTCTCCCCCCTTTTCTCACTCTCTCCCTCCATGGAGAGAGAGAGAGAGAGAGGAAAAGGGGGGAGAGAAAGAGGGAGATAAAGAGGGGGAGGGATAACAATGAGAGAGAGAGGGACATAAATAGGGGGAGGGATTACGATGAGAGAGAGAGAGAGAGAAAAAAAAAGGGAGGTAGGGTGAGAGGGAGAGAGAGAGAGGGGCCTGGAGTGGGAGTGATCTAGGTGGATATTGGTGGCCACCCACCTGTTCCAAATTCCAATTAGCTCATCTTGGCAGTTTTTAGTTCAGAATGTTTCTCTGTAATGGGGACATTTCTTTGTAATTATGGGTTCCGCACTTTTGGGGCTATCTTGAAGCCCTACACAACATCCAAGTGGATAATGGTGGCCACCCACTTATTCCAATTGGCTTATTTTGGAAGTTTTCATGTCAGTACATCTTTTTGTACTTCCAGGGCCGTTTTGGGGCCCTAAACAAGTTTTTATTTTATTTCCATAGTCAAACTATAGACAGAGTTAGAGTTTGATAACATAATGCGTATTTCTTGAAAATACCTTTCCAACGGGCTATCACACGCCTAAAACAAATATTGTATGCAAAAGTTATGACTCTGGGAAGTTGATGTGCTAACTTACCCCAACGGGGCCCACATGAATTTTGGCGCTTCATCTCCTAGGGTTAGGTTTTTGGATGTCTAGGGTTTTTGGATTCATGTTTATTATAAAAAGGCCTTCAAAGCCTCATTGTAGTCATGTTTTTGCGAATGAGCATAGCCATCACATCTCTTCTCATAGATAAGCTGCCACCATTCTAGCAAGTCTTTCACTATGTATTTTTACAGTATTTGTACATTTCTTTCAGTAATAGAAATAATGTATTACTTTATTTCTTTGTTTCTAGTAATACTTACGTGAACTTCATTGTAATATCTCTACTTTCATTTCATTCCTCTCATAAATCTAGATTAGTGGTATCAAAGTAGGCTTCTCTTAATCGTTTTTCAGTGCATGTCCCCAATGAGGTCTGAGTACAGCAAGTTGGGTCTCGAGATTTTCTCTCTTTAGGAAAATCGCTCTCACACGCCCAAGAAACCCTCCATGGTGGAAGAAAAGTAAAATGGCAGAGAAAAATATTCTACTAGCCTATTTCTCGAGAAATCTCTCATGCGACAGAGGGACAAAATGATGGACATTTTACCCACATTCTTGAATATCTATCAATATCAACAAGCGCATCTTCATCAAGTGACCATTTTGGAGGAACCTCTCCCTTCAAGGTACAAGTTAATTTTTATATTCCTTTATTTGAAGGTTAGATAGATGCAGATGCCCTAGAAAAATGGTTAAATTTGATAAAAGGTTATTTCTCTGTTCACAATTTTTCCGACAGGGAAAAGGTCACCTTTCCACTCCTCAAGGCTCGTCCCCATGTCAAACATTGGTGGGAAACTTACTCGAAGAAAAATTACACAGAGGAATCTGGAATATATGGGGTCGAGCCCACTTGGGTTTTTTTGTGGATACGGTCAAGGAACAATATTACCCTATTGGTAACTATGAAGACCGATACATGAGATGGACCACACTACGACAAGAGAAGAACCAAACAATGTCAGAGTTCACAAATACTTTTCATGCCTTGTGCAAAAAGCTAGGTATCAAATGCTCTGAGCGACATATGCTTCTGAAATACCTTGGGAATCTACATAGGTACATACAAACTGAAATGGATTTCCTAAAAATCTCATCATTGGGAGTTTCCTATCAATATGTTGTCAAAATCAAGTAGAAATTTAGGCATCAGAACAAATGGGAGTTTGGGTATGCAAATCTGCAACAACCAAAGCATGATAAAGACAAACCTAACCAACATTCCCCTGAGAACTAGTCCAAGACACATGAAAATAAGGGTAAGGGAAAGACAAAGAATGACACTGGGAAGTGGTGCAACTTCCACAAAATCCCCTGGCACAACACTGATGAATGTCGCTCAAAATAGTCATTGGTGGCCGAGATCAAAGACAAGGAGCCGAACCCTGATTCAAAATCTAATCCAGAAAATAATGAAAAAATACAAATCATCGATGCATACCCCACTGTTATTGTCGTGACTGCAACAATTCAACCAGAAGAACCAGTAGATCCTGACGAGGGGGGGGTGCCTCTTCCATTCATATATGTGGGTGAAGGGGACCCCGTTGCATTTTATTGTTGATAGCGACAACCACACAGTTGGGGTTGTTGATAACACCACACCCGCAACCATACAACATCGGGTGGCTTCACCAGGGACGAGATCTCTGTATCAGCCAACATTGTCGCCTATCCTATGGCATCCAACCCTTAGTTTGTGATGTTTCCCCTCTTGATATCTGTGTTGTTTTTTTGGACCAACCATATATGTGTAAACATCATGTTTTTTATGAGTCTCAACCCCATAGTGTCATTATTACTATGGGGGGTCATCTCTACGGGATACCCGAGGTAGTTCCGACTACTGTTCCACAAAAACAGTTCTACAAGGTAATCTCTCATACTGCAAAATTCAACCTCTTCATAGTCTGTTCAAAGGATGCACAAAAGTCCACTGCAACCTCGACACCTTCTATCCAATAGAAGAAGATTGCAGAAGATTGTAGAAGATATTGTTTCTCCATCTACGATGGTGCCTACACAATGCCCCAGGTTCGTGATAACCTTCCATAGACCAAGAAACACAACTTCTCCAGCAAGACATGCAACTCACCAAGATTCAAATTCAGAAAATGTTTTTCCCTCTTCCCCATGAACTCAATGAAATGGATACCATTTCTTCCTAGGGGGAGGACTGATCTAGGTGGATATTGGTGGCCATCCACGTGTTCCAAATTCCAACTAGCTCATCTTAACAATTTTCAGTTCAACGCATTTCTTTGTAATGGGAACATTTCTTTGTAATTGTGGGTTTTTCATTTTTGAGGTTGTTCCAAATCCCTACACAACATCGAGGTGGATAATTCTGGCCTCCCATCTATTCCAACTGGCTTATTTTGAAAATTTTCATGTCATTTATGTACTTCTAAGGTCATTTTGGGGCCCTAAACAATGTTTTCTTGGCTTGCCACAATTCAACTACAAAGGGAGTAAGCGTTTAATGATACAATGTGTAGTTCTAGAAAATACCTTTCCATCAGGCTATCACACGCCTAAAACGAAGATCGTATGAAAAAGTTACGACCCCAAGAAGTTGATGTACTAACTTACCCCAACAGGGTCCACATGAATTTTGGTGCTTCATCTCCTAGGGTTAGGTTTTTGGATGTCTAGGGTTTTGGAATTCATGTTTATTATAAAAATAACTTCATAGCCTCATTTTACAAATCTTCTTGTGAATGACTATAGCCATCACATCTATTCTCAGAGATAAGCTGCCACCATTCTAGTGAGTCTTTCACTCTGTATTTTTAAAGTCTCTGTACATTTATTTCATTAATAGAAATTATGTATTATTGTATTTCTCTGTTTCCGGTAATATTTATGTGCACTTAATTGTAATATCTTTTATTTCATTTTGTTCTGCTCATAAATATGGATTAGTGGTATCACTACAGGATGCTCTTGATCATTTTTCAGTGCATGTCCCCAATGAGGTCTGAGTATAGCAAGTTGGGTCTTGAGCTTGTCTCTCTTGAGGAAAATCTCTCTCGCACGCAGTTGGAATAGGGGAAGACCTAGGGTTCAACTCTAACAACACACCAACAAGCCCTAACTACTGGCCCTTTCGACAACACTTGCGAATCAGATGCTGTCTCAGCTGAAGTTATAGCAATAGGGGGTTGCAGGACACATGTGTCTACAACCAGAGGAAATGCAGTTGGATTCAAAGGAATAACACACAGAGATCTAGTTATTCTTTATCTCCCTTAGGCCTACTGTGCGAGATATATCTTAGATATAACACAAAAATGAAATAACAAAATAACAGAAAGCAAAAGAACACAACATCAATCAGACAAAACAACATGATATATGTGGTTCACCCTCTCCCTAGGGCTACGTCCACAGAACTGTGTTTCTTGATATTAGATGAAAACATATAGTTCTATCTGCGCACTTAGCTTTCAGATCTCTCTCTCTCTCTCTTTTTCTCTTCTCTATCTCCTCTCCCTGTGCACCCAGCTGCAGGGTTGATCTTTGCACCCAGCTATAGATCTTACAATATAGACTGCTCTCACATCCAACAACTCTCTCTCTTGATCAACACACAATAGTATCAACAAAAATGTTATCCACAATAACGAAAAACCCCTATTCTCTCATATAGGTCCTTATTTATACATTACAATGACTCTCAGACAACCTTAGGCAGAAACCTAGGTGTCAAAACCCTAGGTGTCTAAAACCATAGGTCCACTTGACCCGCGTTTTCAGGGCTTTGCCAGCCTGTCATTCCTTCTTTCCCACTAGGTTCTCCAAGGCACTCGTTAACGTCTTCTTCCACTTGTTGAGTTTTCCATGATCTATATTCCTTTATGATCTTTCATCCTCGATCTTCTCATTCAATGGATAACTTTCCCTTACTTCGCTCCTTATTTTCTTCTTCCTTAACCACTTCAACCCAATATCAATCAATGTGCCTTCCACGCAGTTCGTATTTCTCCTTTCTTCCCTAATCTTCACTTTCTTCCATAACCAAGGGCCAATAGGCCCCCAACACTCACATGTGACTTGTCCCGAGGCACTGGAGGTCTGAACCTTCTATTTCTCTTCATCTTCAGGCTACGCAAAGCAGCCTGTACTCTTTGTTTTGTTCCTCCCTTCCTTATGCAGTCTGTATTTTCTATGTCTGGTACCCAGTTTCAACTGCACCTGGTCTTGTTGACCCAAAAATCTACTCTAGGCTCAACATGGTGTTTTACACAGTTACTTCTCCATAAACTCCCCTTGGTGCTATGGTTCCAGTCAAAGACAGTGGCGGGGGTCATAGTTACTATGGCCTCTGCCCTTGAAAGTGTATTAGTTGGTTTCCTTAAAGGATTAGTGGACCTTCCCATGACATTTATTCCTCATTTCAAGGCTATTCAGTTCAGGTTTCATGAGATAAACACACACTTTACAAGAATTTTAACGTTGATCCCCTTTGCCCATCACTAGGCTGGTCCCTTAGGGAAGGTGTCCTAAAAACAATAAGATGAAATTTGGTCATGTTTCAGGAAATACAACACTACGATGTGGTAGGAATTAGGACAATATTTTCAATGGGCTATCATGAGCTTGATTCTGAGTCCGTATGACCCCATACGAGGGATGCAAAGTCAACATCACCCAAACGACCAAAACCAATAGCTGTGACTTCTTGGCATGATTTTGTTCATATTATGGCCTCAAAAGGAAAATCAAACCTAGATGTAGTGTAGGACAGTGTGATACCTTTCCAACAGTATATCCCGTGCTTTTTTTTGACCCCATGTTGGTAAGAACGAGCTTTCGCAAGTTCATGACCACTTTCATGCACCAAATTGGTTACAGTGATTCAAGATTTAAAATTGGTGGGTAGAGAGTTATAAATCAGAGATTCAGTGATTCCAATCTGTAATAGACTCAAACACCTTTCCAACAACATCTCTTTTGCCTCATTCCAACATCAGATGGCCTGGTTCGAGTTGTCACAAGTTGGCCAATGATTTCAGGGAAAAAGGGGCCACCAACTCACATGGCAGGGTTTCATAATAGCTAAGATAGTCATCAATCACCCCAGCATAGAAATTTATTCTCACCTTGTCGAAGTAATCATCGATACATTTCCGACGGTACCTCATTTTCCTCGATTGGATATCGTATGGCGATTTGGCACCTTTCGCAAGATTGGGTGTCATGTGGGCCCACCAGCAAGTCGGGGGTTTTAAGAAACCACTGTTTTGGGCCAAATTTGAGGGCTGAGGTTGGATTATCTCAAGTTGGTGATGACATATTCCCGACAGTCTCATCGATACATTTCCAATGATGTGCCCTGCGTCCGATTCCAACTCCGCCTCATCGGGCAACATTTTTGGGCTAAGTCAGCAGCAGCATGGTCAAAGTCAAAGTCAAAGTCAAACTTTGACTTGCACATTTTTCCAAGAAATATTAAAAAATTAATTGAAAATTTTATTAAATTTTTTCAGAAAATTGGAAAATGTGGGAGAAGGAATGTAGCCTCATGCAATTTTGGGAAAATTTGTTTTTTTTTTGTAAAATTGAAAAAATCAAAACTCCCCCCTCTCCCCTCTCTCAAGCCATTTTGGAAGTTTGGCCAAGGGGGAGAGCTCTGCAACAAGAATTCATGGCAGTAGAGGGAGATTTTTATGGCAGCAGTTGCAGCTCTGTAGTAGGCAGCCAACTTCCATGCAACAATATTCAAACAATTAACCAAGTAATCCATCAATCCTATTTCCAAAAAAAATCAAGGAAAATTTTGCTAGTTGTGTTAAGATCCTGCATGAAGAAATGGTGTTTTTTGCCTTCAATTTGGTATTTCTCCACCTAGTCCAAGTGTGATGTTTCTTTTTGGTTGCTAATTTTAGGCTTGTGGGTGTGTAAATGATGCAAAGGAGAGGGGATTCAAACCCCTCTTGGGAACCAGGCCCAAGCCTCCATGGCTCCTTTATATTTTTTTTAATTATGAAGTTATTTGCTGAAGATTGCAGGTTTGGGCATGTCACTGGGAAGCCCTGGGATTTGAACCCCAGTCCTTCCCTTTCTCCTTTGCCCAAAAAACTTCCATATTTTCCAATAAATTCAAATGGAGGGTAGGGGGTTTGAACCCAGAACCTCCCATCCGTTTTATTGCCAAAAAACCCACTTTGCCCAAAGTTTTAAAATTTTAATTTTTGGGGGGTGGCTGGCCACCCATCCTCCACCCGGAAGCCACCACCAACCCCTCTCCACCACCGAGCCCCTCCTCTCCTCCCTATGCGCACAACCTCCCCAAGCGGCCCCGTCCTCTTCCATTCCTCCTCTCGCGTGCACAACTCTCTTCCATCTCCCTCGACCCCCTCCTCCTCCATTCCCCCCTACCCCTCTTCCCCAAACCCTTCTCCTTCTATGCACAACCACTCACCTCCCCAAAACCCCAGCGCCACCTCGACCTCTTGCATGCACCCTCCTCACCACCCTCGTCCCTCCCTCCACCTCTACACCCTCCTCTTCCCCCTTTCCTCCTATGCGCGGCCTCCTCTCCCACAACCACCACACTCCAGCTGCAACTCTACTCTCTCCCTTTGCACGTGCACCAGCCCTAGCTCCACCACGCCTCCGCCCTTCCCCCTTTCTCCGCTCAGCCTGATGCTCCCTCTTCCCAGCCACCAACCACCTCCTCCATACCCCGTGGGATCCTTTTTCACTTCTGGCCTGGTCATATGCACGACTAGGGGTAGACGGGTAGGGGGTGGTTTCAAATTAATTTTAAATTTTAATTTTGATTATAGTTTAAAATCTTGTTTAAAATTTAAGTTTAATTTTATTGTTGTTTTTAATTTTATATTATATTAAATGTTGGATTATAGTTTAGTTATAAAAATATATATTATATATTATATATATTCTATATATATTTGTAATTAAAATTATTTTTTAAGATTTTATAATGTTTGATTAAAATATAAATTAAATTTTAAAATGGGTTTTGAACTATATGATGAAAATTTAAATCCCCGCCCCCCCCCAAGGGTCATTGGTCTTTTTAATTCTATAACTTCACCATACGGAGGCGGATTTTCTCCCGTGAATAGTCGAAACGACCGGGGTGAAGTATAGAATACATCCATGACATTCAACTCAGAAAATTCAGCCCAGTTTTTCAGTGACATTTCCCAGAGCGACAAGAACCCGTTATTTGCCCAACAAGCATGCGCCGGAAAGAGGCCTAATTGGGGGCATCCGAGGCCAAATTGGGCCAGATGAGAAAAACCCATTTCAACTATTGGCATGTAGGCCTGTAGAAGCCTATTAATTCTGATGTCCAGCCCAGAATTGTGTCCCATCTTCTCAAGATTCAGGTCCAAGGGGTCCCTTCACCAAAACAAGCCCAAATCGAAGCTATGCTTCGACCATCTCACAGGGAAACTTATAGGAAGAAAAGGGGGGGTATAATCAGGTCTGAAAAGTGCCTGAACAATGGGCATTTCCTTACTTACAACGACCAAAGCCCAAAGGCCCCTTACCCTCCTAAGAAACTCAACAAATGCCCCACACCTTGGGGCTTCATTCCGGTGAATCCGATAGCCATGGATGGCCGAGAATTGTCCTAAACCACTTCACCTACAGCTACAAAACATGACAATGATGAAAGAGCCTTTGGGATGGCACAAATCCCTAGGCAAATGGTGATATGGCGTATCAAGCTTTGTCATTTTATGAAAAATGACTTTCTGTAATATGAACTCTCGCATGATTTACTTTTTGGGATGTATTAGTATGTAATTGAAGGGTCAATTCAAATCTGATTTGATCCCCTTTTTCGATAAGGTTCCCTTTTATGATAAGATTCTTTTTGGATAAGATTCTTTTAGGATAAGGTTACTTTTTGTAAAAAGACAAAATTACTTTAGGGTTGGTCCACTTGTCACTTTTCCAAAAGTGACAAGTGTCTTGTGACCTAACCCTAATCCTTCACCTCTCCTTTATAAATAAGAGGGTTGGCATTGTAAATGAGAGGATGAATATAGTAACAAATCTCTGCTAAAATTTACAAGACTCTTTGTGTGTGTGATACTTTTGAATTTTAGTTGTTGGATGTGTCACTTGTTGGTTAAGGGTTGAGGGGTAGGGGTAAATTCTTGTTATGTTAGCTATCTCCAGGAGGGATTGGTTTATTTAGGTGTTTGTTGTTTCTTCCTTGGGTTTAGCTTTCTTACTTTCATCTTCTAACAACTTGGTTTAATTTGTTTAATGTGTTTTAGTGCAGATTTTCTGAAGTATTCAATTGTTTTTAGCCTTAGATAGTGGCTGGGAGTCCTAGGGCCCCTTAGGAGAACCATGAAATAAACCTCTTAGTTGGTTGTCCATACTTGTTTTCTTTATCTTTTCATTCATGTATATTTCTGTTATGTTTTCTTACCACTAACCTTGCTGTCCCAAATAGGAAAATCGATCATTTTGGTCAATTTCCCCCCATGGGACAACCATATTAGTTGGTTGTTATATAATTCTTATGTGTAAATTTTTGTTATGTTTATTTCATTTTTTCCATGTATAAATACTAAAATTTCGTTGTTTGCCTACAAGGATACAATCGGTCACTCACTCTGCTTCTCTTAAGTGGTTGGGGACCACATAGAGACCTGTTTGAGGCAAATGGGCCAACAGGGAAACGAAGAAAAACACACATTTCGATTGGTAAATCTACTCAATCACTCTCATATTCACTTTACTTATCACTTGCACTCACTCCAAAAATTTCTGATATACATACCAATGTTTATATGTTTGATTTGTGTAGGTAGTTTGAATAGTTCACTTGTGAATTCATGTAAAAAATCTGATTGATACTTGTGAAGATAACCATCACACATTTTATATTTCAAACACTAAATTTTCAATCCCCATACAAGGAGTTAGTTGGGGCTTTCATGCATATGGCGGCTTTGCCGCTCGCAAAGAGCCTCAACCCATTCCTTTGGGTTGAATGGTGTAATTATCATTTTGTAATTATCTAATCTTGCTATATTTTCATTGTATCACTTTTCGCTCACTCATCTATAGGTGGTTGCCCCTAAAGGGGCCATGCAAAATCAACAAGCTAAATATATGAAAAATACCTCAAAAAAAACTTGAAAACAATTCAATGGTCTGCCCCGTACACTGAAAACAAAAACTTATATTATTTAGATATTTACATATACATATTATCTAGCCGTGACATATATGTCACCTATATATTTACTTGTTTTATGTATATAGTTTTAAATAGATTTCAAATTCAGTAACCAGGAGGCACGCTTGTGAAAGCAAGACGTGACCTCACCACATGGATGGTCTGGTATTTCATTTTATGCAATTTAAATTTTGTAGGATATTAAGAGTCAAAGCCAAGGAGTCTTCATCAGGAGCCCCTCAGAAGTTGTCTACTTAGTACAAGTCGAGTGGTCTTTCCTTAGTACCACACGGTCAAGGAGTTGATTATATTATCTCGGTTGGAACACTACTCTGCTTGGGTAAGCTCAGCAAAAACCCTCTTTAGGGGGGTCCTGAGCCTCTTCCTTTTCACAGGTATCTTTCTTCCATCTAAGCGGCTTTAAGAGCCCAAAAGCGCTCGTGACGAAAAGTGGCTAATCCCTGCTTCTCTGAACTGCATGGAGCACTCTTCAACCTAACCACTATGGTTTTCTAGGACTACTCTTCTTATACTGGTTGTCACAGTTCCGTGATGTGTTTGCCTAATCGGGATAACCCTCAAAATAGTGTGGTGGCCAAGGCATGTGATAAAACCAATAAAATTGACCAATAAAATACTTTTAAAGTCAACCTTTCGTCAGTCCAACTTTTCACTCATGAACCAAAATTGAAGTTGTGAATACTTTCTCTTATATCATAGTTGTAACATCTTGTAACAAGGTTGTTCATCCACTTTTACAACACACTTTCGATTTAACAACCTTCCGGGATCACTTCCCGGGTTACCCTGGGGGGTATAAAGCCATTTTGAGCTTGTTTCCCTGTCTTGAAAGCTTCGAATAGCTTGTTGTTCGCAATTTACAGCTATTTAAAAATACTTGGATGTAGATTTTAAGCTCCTTTTTCACCCTTTTTTCACACCCTTCTACTCAAGGCATCCATTGGTTAATTACCCAGGACATCGGTTTATCTCGGGGACCCATTCTAGGACAGTTTCCAACGCTTTAAGGAAGTGAACAACTCGTTGTCCACTTTATTTAGTTCACTGTTGTAAAACTCAGTGAGCTCATTTTCATCCCACTGTCCATAATTTTCACCCCCCGGGCCATTTTGGCCATACAGGAAGCTAAGGAAGGATAACACCCAGGGTGGGTGGTCCTAACAAAGACTTCTTGTAAGTCTTTCACCTTTCGTTTTCCCCTTCATTACCACCTTAGGCAAAGGACCACCTGAGGTGCGGGTAGTCTCTACCTCATGTTGAGCTACCAAAGAGGTTGTAACCGGCTTCACAGTCAGATAGGTTGGATCTGTCCCAACGGACAGATTTTTCTCATAACACCCGCCTTTTTCTGGCGACCATACTGGGGACTTGCAAACCTCTTTAGATTTTCTTGTATCCCAAGCTTGTACTAAGCATTGGATCCAAATTATTTGTGGTCCTTTTCCTACTTGTTGACAAACTTTTGGCAAGGTATTTCAGTGGCCCTTTAGAATTTTCTTTGGTACTTGTTATAGTTCAGTTCCCTTGCAATTTCCATTGCACCTAGGAGTCATAAATACCATCGAGTTTTCCTTTCCTTTTACCTTGTTGGTATTCGATTTTACTTGTTCAAACTCATGTGAGAATTTATAAGTTTGTCATACCTTACCTTCCACTTCGAGAAGAACAAAAACAGAGCTTTATTTTTAGTTGGGTTAATTTACATTGTGTTAGAAAGAGTAGGATTGTTGGTGATACACCCCTTGTACTCAAAGTACTTACTTGGCCCCTTGCAAGATGGCAGGGCGGAAGTATTCTAAGACTAGGTAAACAGTGTCCCCTAGGTTTACGAGAAGTCAAAGTTCGTGAAAGAAAACAAGTAGTGAGACACATACACCTGCGAAACCAAGGGAACTCACTACCTCTGTAGTGCAAACTGAGTCACCCTCTTCCTCTTCTCCTATTCAAAGCCCCTTGCGAAAGAAAACTTTAGTTAATCCAACAACAATTACTAATCCTCTGGTTGTTTCTCCCTTCATTTCAACAACTGTTGTTGTTCACCCCATAGTTGTCCCAATGGAAATTCCATGGCAAGCCGGGACTCCTTTGAGGTTGGCCAGACCACTTCATGACATACCTGCAGATTCCCCAAACAGGATTCCTAAGTTCAGTGAAACTGGTACTTTGAGTGCTGAAGAACATATACAAAAATTCTATGATGCATTAGCACTTATGGACATAACAATTCCTGATGTCATCATTAGAATTTTTGTGCGAACCTTTGAGGGTGAAGCAGGGAGATGGTATCGCTTTCTTCATAATGATAGTATCCCAGATTGGGACACTATGATTCAAGAATTCAAGAAACATTTCCAAGGGGCCGATGATGTGGCTTCCCTGCTTAGGGCTTTCACAACCATTTCCTTCCATGAGGGTGAGCAAATACAGAATTTTAATCAACTCTTTACCTCGACCTTGAATAGGATCCCAACTGCTTCCCAACCATCTGGGAACAATTTGTTCCATTATTACATGACCTCTATGATTCCAAATGTAAAGCATGAATTGAAAAATAAATCAACACAAACTTTAGATGTGGCCAAGACTAGCGCCCTGGAAATTGAAAGAAACATGGAGGAATCCAGTATGATTCCCTCACCTTTAGCGCAGCCCCGTTTTAAGGGGAGACCTAGGAATGATGTACCTTGAAACGAGGGTCCTCGATATGAACCTCCATCTACCCAAACTTCAAGGATTGAAGAAAGGGAAAGCTCGGAAACACTCAAGTTGTTAATGAACATGAACAACCAAATACTTTCCCTTAATCGAAATGTGAATGACATGCAGTTTTATGTTGTTCCGAGGCCAATACCTCCTTTTCCTCCTTCTCCTCCTCTTAGGAAACATGCTACTGAAGTGGATTGGTGTCATTTTTTCCAAGACTTCCATGACCCTGAGTATTGTTACTCATATACACGTCACATGAAATTGTCTAAAAACGGAAAATCACCCCTACCACCAGTAAAAAACAAGCTTGCTTCCACTTCCCAAAACGACCAAGTTAACATGGAAGACTCTATTCCCTACGATGATGATCCTCTTTCTTTCGGAAGCTTTGTTGTAGAAACTAGGATTCATGCCCCTAAAACCACTCCACTAGGGGTGGAAGAGGCCAAAAGTGATCCCAAGGACAATTAAAAGGGAAAACTTCCTACAAGTGGTAGATTACCTTCCCCTATAAGGAACAGGGTTCCTTGGACCCCAAATAAGGTAAAA
This sequence comes from Picea engelmannii, assembly GCA_009831015.1. NCBI lineage: Eukaryota > Viridiplantae > Streptophyta > Pinopsida > Pinales > Pinaceae > Picea > Picea engelmannii. Next base: position 515,479 of record ML788185.1, on the reverse strand, counting down.
TTGCCTAAGAATCCACCACCCTGCTTCCCAACACCGATACCTTACAACGTCGTTGAAGATCTAGCGAAGGTTCCCACCCACGTGAAATTATTAGATGCTCTTAGAACACCCACTCAGTTTGAAAACCTTTCACGTGTTCTACAAGCACCCCTTACTCCACGAACGAAACAGAGACTTCCTATTTCCAAAGAGTCCACTTCTCAACCTAGGGAAGCATATGATGTTATTGATTTAGACCCTGGGGTTCCTCATTTCTATATCTCAATTTTGATTTTTGATTTTGTGCTCCATAACTATGTCACTGACACAGGAGCGAGGCACAATGTCATGCCTCTTCGAGTCATGAGAAGACTAGGTCTTGAATGCACAGGCCCATGTAAATACCTGTTATCTTTGGATTCTAGGACTGTAGAAACCATCGGTTACATTAAAGACTTACCCATTACTTACGACCAAGCTCCAGAGGTGAGCATGCTCATAAACGTGATCGTAGCAGATATACCTAAAGCATATGGCATGATTTTAGGGAGGGAGTGGTCCACCAAAGTAAAAAAGGGTCGTTACTTCATGGAGGGGACCCACTTCACCTTTCCTCATAAGGGTGTTGAAGTAGTCATTAGGAGGGAACCAAAGTACCGAGAGAAGGTTGTACCTGCTTCCTATAAAACGAAACATGTGCCTTTTCAAGATACAGGTATGTGTTATCTGAGGAAGATGCACATGTCCCTCCTTCTAAGTTGGAAGAAATGGTGTGGAGTATGGATTTTGACGGTGCTAAATCCAAGAATGGATCTGGGGTTGTGGTCCTTTTGTGTGATTCCAAGGGAAACACAATCCCTTTCTCTTTTCGGTTAGAATTCCCTAACACTAATAATATGGCTGAATATGAATCCTTAGTTCAAGGCCTCCAAAAGGCCTTGGGCTTAGGAATACACCATTTATTGGTGAGTGGGGATTCTGAATTGGTTGTGAATCAAATTAGAGGTAAATATGAAGTTCACAACCCACACCTCAAACAATACCACTGGAGGGCTAAGGAACTTATTGAGAAGTTCTTATCTTTCAACATTCAATCCGTGCCTAGGGCCGCAAACCACGTAGTTGATACTTTGGCCTTGGTTGGTTCTTGTTTCACTTCAGATTTCGTAAGGTCTATTGAAGATATAAAAGTCCAAATTTTACATAGACCTGTGTTACCTGATAATGTTGATTCTTGGCAAGTTTTTGATACTGACGAACAAATCTATAGATTCCTTCAAAACAAGGAGGAATTCGAAGATTTACATATCAACCATGAGTTGGAAGAGGAAACCGAGAACATAATCCAATTGAAGATAAATAAGATCCCCCATGGTTTGTCAGTATTGGAATCCATGTTTGATTCCAATGATGCCACTACTTCTGTACCCAGTATTGATAGAAAATCTATTAGGAAGGTGTGAGAATCCATACCTATTAACCTGGGAACTGAGAAAGATCCAAAACTGGTCTATATAGGTTTGCAGTGTTCCCCTTCTGAGATCACTCAATTCATGGAACTCTTGACAGAGTTCAAGGATTTTTTTTCTTGGTCCTATCAAGACCTCAAGGTTTTCGATATGTAGGAGATAGTCCATGCCATACCCATAATCCTCTATTCGAAACCTTACTGGCAGAGACAAAGAAAGAACAACCCTGTTTTGGAACAAACAATTAAAGATGAATTGGACAAGATGGAAGCATCCAGGGTCATTTACCATGTTCGTTATTCACAATGGGTATCTAATTTGGTTCCCGTTAGGAAGAAAACTGGCGATATTTGTTTGTGCGTCGAATTTAAACATTTGAATAGGGTGTCCTTAAAAGACAACTACCCCGTCCCACCTATGGAAGAGATTCTCCAACAAGTCTCTGGGTCTCAAATGATGTCCCTTTTAGACGGTTTCTTAGGTTACAATCAGATAGCCCTCAATCCTTCTTCTATTCATAAAACCACCTTCACCACTCGTTGGGGCACATATGCATATAACAAGATGCCTTTTGGATTGATTAATGCTAGGAACACCTTTCAACATATCATGGCCATTGCTTTCAAAGGCTTATTGGGTAATATCATTGTTGTCTACTTCGATGACCTCACAGTCTTTTCCAAAGAACGAAGTAGTCACTTTGATCACCTTAGGTAGGTTCTCCTTAGATGTCGTGGGTTTGGCATATCTCTAAATCCTAAGAAGACCATTTTCGGTGTTATGGAGGGAAAAAATTTGGGACACATCGTCTCTCAAGAAGGTGTTAAAGTTGATCCTAGGAGAGTGGTAGCAATAAAAAAGCTTCCCTTACCTACCAATAAAAAGGAAATGCAATCTTTATTTGGTAAGATAAACTTCCTAAGACGCTTCATTCCTGATTTTTCTCAAGTAGTTAAACCTCTAAATCAGCTTATGAAGAAAGACATTCGGTTCAAATGGGACCCCCCTACCCGTCAGGATTTTGAATCCATTAAGAGAGAGATTGATTTTTCCCCTTTGGTAATTAGTCCAGATCCCTCTAAAGACTTTGTCATGTACACTTATTCATCATAAGAGACCATTTCTGCAATCATATTGCAAAAAGATCATGAGGAAAATCTTAGGCTGATCGCCTTCGTGAGCCAAAATTTGAAGCCACATCAACTGAAATATTCTACACTGGAGAAACATAGTTATTCTTTGTATAAAGCCTTGGAACAATTTCTACATTACATCCAAGGCCATAAATTTTAGGTTTTTGTGCCTACCTCTCTCTTAGTCACTGCTTTGAATCAAACCGAATTGCATAGTAAGTGGTCCAAATGGATCATGCGCATGCAAGAGTATGACTTGGAAATTAAACCAACGAAAACCATAAGGGGGATAGGGTTGGCTGGATTTCTAACCTAATCCCATCCCTCGGTCATATATGAACCACCTCAAGTAGATGACTTGATTTCTTTCGAAGAACTAGTTAACGAAATTGAGTTAGCCTCACAACCATGGTATAGACCTATCGTATATTTCCTGATCAATGGTGTGTGCCCACCAGACATGGAGACTAAAGCCAAATGAACACTTCATTTACAATTTGTTCGGTATGTTTTACAAGGCCAAATCCTTTACCGAAGAAACCTTTATGGGGTTTTGTCATGATGCTTGAATCCTGATCAAGCCCAAATGGCACTTGAACAATGCCATTTCGGGGTTTGTGGAGGTCACTTTTCAGCCAAAACCACTGCAGCAAAAGTTCTACATGCAGGTTACTTTTGGCCTTCACTCTACAAAGATGCTCATTTACTTGTTCGAAAGTGCGAAGCTTGCCAATGCTTCACTGGGAAGCAAAATTTAGTTGCCTTACCCCTTAGGCCTATTGAAGTCCAAGTCCATTTCGCAAGATGGGGCATGGACTTTATTGGGCCGATTTCACCACCTTCTAGCGTTAGTCATTTATTCATATTAACAACCACAGACTACTTTACAAAGTGGGCTGAAGCAATCTCTCTTAGGAATGCTACGAGTCAATAGGTGCTAGAATTTGTTGAACGTAACATTTTATCCCGTTTTGGAACCCCTACTGAGATATTAACTAATAATGGATCTGATCCAGGTGGATATCGGTGGCCACCCACCTTTTCCGACTGGCTCAAAACAGTTTTCTGGCAATTTACTATTTTTAGCAGGTTTTAACTTCCGGGGCCATTTTGAGGGCCTAAATGAAGGTTTTTTGAGATCGAGGTTCTCAATGATAGCCGAAGGCATGATTGAGCCCCCAAAATTAATCTCCTCGACGATACCTTTCCAATGAGCTATCACACGCCTAAAACGGAGATCGTATGCAAAAGTTACGACCCCGGGAAGTTGATGTACTAACTTACCTAAACGGGGCCCACATGACTTTTGGCGCTTCATCTCCTAGGGTTAGGTTTTTGGATGTCTATGAATTTTTTCATTCTTGTCTACTGTAAAAAGGCCTCTAGAGCCTCATTGTAATCATCTTCTCACGGATGCGAGTAGCATCCACATCTCTTCTCAGAGATAAGCTACCAGCGCCCTAGCTAGTTTATTTCCATTCTGTCTGTAAGCATATTTCAGTCACTTGTTATTAATGAAATGAAGTCTTATTTCCGCTGCATCTTTGCATTTATGTGTATTTCTGTATTTCATTGTGTTCCTACATAAATCCGGATCAGTGGTATCAGAGCGGTCTGCTCATTCTCAATCCTTCTTTGCATGTCCCCAACGAGATCGGGGTATAAGGAGTTGGGGCTCGATCTGGTTG
>ML788185.1:490647-506764 GCA_009831015.1 Picea engelmannii | reverse complement strand
CATGACTTTTGGCGCTTCATCTCCTAGGGTTAGGTTTTTGGATGTCTATGAATTTTGGCATTCTCATCTATTGTAAAAAGGCCTCTAGAGCCTCATTGTAATCATCTTCTCACGGATGCGAGTAGCAGCCACATCTCTTCTCAAAGATAAGCTACCAGCACCCTAGCTAGTTTATTTCCATTCTGCCTGTAAGCATATTTCAGTCACTTGTTATTAATGAAATGAAGTCTTATTTCCACTGTATCTCTTCATTTATGTGTATTTCTGTATTTCATTGTGTTCCTACATAAATCCGGATCAGAATCAGCTTTCATGTTTGATGTCATGCTACACCTTGGTGTTACATATGGCATCCAACTTTTTCGATCTTCCACTTCTTACCCCCAAGGTAATGGTTTGGACGAATCAACGAATAAAAATCTGATTCGGATACTTAAGAGGATAGTCAAGGATAACAAGTGTGATTGGCACACAAAGTTGAACTTTGCTTTATGGGCTGATCGTATAACTCCTAAGACAACAACGGGTCAAAGTCCTTACACTCTTGTGTATGGAGCTTTTGTTGTCTTGCTTGTTCACTTACAAATTCCAGCCTTGAGGTTGGTTATTGCTGAGGCAGAAGATGATTTCCAACCATTACAACATCATTTAGACACACTCGTCGAACTAGAAGATGTAAGAAAGGACGCATTCCAACACCTCCAAAAGAAGAAAGACATTGTTAATTGTTCATTCGATAAAAGAGCCACAATGGTAAATTACAAAGTAGGAGATGATGTCTTATTATGGGACAAAGCACATGAGGCTCCATCCAAACATCGCAAGTTTGATTCATTATGGTTGGGTCCTTACACAATCTACGATGTCTTAGGGACAAATGATTTTAGATTAAAATCCTTGGATGGCGAACCACTTCAATTCCCCATGAATGGTCGTCACCTAAAGTTCTTTTACTCCTGAGAGGCCTTGTCATCTTGTACATAAGTCACCATTTGTTATTTTTGTTTGTTTGTATCTATTCAACGTTATTGATTCTCTTTCTTGTATGTATTTGTTGTTACCTTTTCATGCTTGTATATTTTCCCTTGGTTTCAACCTTGAGATGTTTTTCCCCTTGGTTTCAGTCTTGAGCCCTTTTGCCTGCTTGGTTTCAACTATTGAGTCTTTTGTTTGTTTGGTTTTGATTTTGGAGTATAATCCCCTCTTTGATTCTTCCATGGGTTTTGGTCTTTTTCATTTTAACATCGTAGGTTTCCTTCTTTTTTGTTTGTCTAGTGTTCAATACGAAGGATACTGTCATTATTGTTGTGTGGTTGCTTGAGAAGACTGAACTCCTAGAATCCCTTTTATCATACTTGACATTTTGGGAAACTCTGTCTTAAAGTCATATTAAATGGGAGTAAACCTGGTTGTCATTTCATCAAAGTTAGTAGGGAAGGTCTAAGGAGGTAGCATATCATTCTCTAGTGAAGCTGAAAACCATGATGGCGTGATGGCTTACATAGCTATGTGATTGCAACTGCACTTTACCTGACCACTTACAATCTGATTTCTCCAAGAAATGGTTGTTTTCTTACAAATTTCCATCACTTATGAGCACTTGATATTTCAGCACCTACTACCACAGGTTTTTTATATTTCTTTATTCCCTTGTTTGACTGGTTTGCTTGTTAGTTTTCCTCTAGTGGGTCGTCGATTTCAAAAAAATCTCGTTTGCTTGTTTGTGTGTCGATAATCGAAGGTATGCATGAGAATTTGTGTTGAGCCAAGGTTCACCTTAAGCCTCGATTCTCACAGTTAAGACATAATCCGGGTGAGGGACCCATGTCACTTAGGCCACATTGCTCAACAAAACCCGGGTCATTATTCCCATTCTTCTATCTTATGTGAGTCTCATTATAAATTCTGTTGTATATCTTTACTGTGCCACTTACATTCTTCGGTTATCCCTAATGTGAAAAATGATCCTTCTACTACAGTTGAATTTCCCCCTCACCCACATCAGTCACTTTGAAAGTATAAATTTCCACCGAGTATTCATGCATGTCACGCGGGTGATCCCATTGTTTGACATGCTTTGGAAGGCATTTCCCCTCTGGCGCCAAGAATGTTGACCCAAAAATCTGCTCTGGGCTCAACATGGTGTTTTACACAGTTACTTCTCCATAAACGCCCCTTGGTGCTATGGCTCCAGTCAAAGAGAGTGGCGGGGGTCATAGTTACTATGGCCTCTTACCTTGAAAGAGTATCAATTGGTTGCCTTCAAGTATTAGTGGACCTTCCCATGACATTTCTTCCTCATGTCAAGGATGTTCGGTTCAGGTTTCATGAGCTAAACACACACTTTACAAGAATTTTAATGTTGATCCCCTTTGCCCATCACTAGGCTGGTCCCTTGAGGAAGGGGTCCTTATACAAAAAATAAGATGAAATCTAGTCATGTTTTAGGGAATACAACACTTCCATGTGGTAGGAATCAGGACAATCTTTTCAATGGGCTATCATGAGCCTGATTCTAAGTCCATATGACCCCATACGAGGGATGCAAAGTCAACATCACCCAAACGGCCAAAACCAATAGTTGTGACTTCCTGGTCTGATTCTGTTCAGATTATGGCCTCAAAAGGAAAATAAAACCTAGATGTGGTGTAGGGAAGTGTGATACTGGTATATCTCGTGCTTGGTTTTGACCCCATGTTTGTAAGAATGAGCTTTCGCAAGTTCATGACCACTTTCAGGCACCAAATTGGTTACAGTGCTTCAGGATTTAAAGTTGGTGGGTAAAGAGTTATAAATCAGATATTCATAGATTCCATGGTATAATATACTCAAACACCTTTCCAACGACGTCTCATTTTCCTCATTCTGACCTCGGATGGCCCGGTTCGAATTGTCACAAGTTGGTCAATGATTTCAGGGAAAAAGGGGCCACCAGCTCACATGGTAGGGTTTCATAATAGCTAAGACAGTCATCAATGACCCCAACATAGAAATATATTTTAACCTCACTGAAGTAATCGTCGATACCTTTCCAACGGTACCTCATTTTCCTCGATTGGATATTGTATGGCGATTTGACACCTTTCGCAAGATTGGGTGTCATGTGGGCCCACCAGCAAGTCAGAGGTTTTAAGAAACCACTGTTCCGGGCCAAATTTGAGGGCTGAGGTGGGATTATCTCAAGTTGGTGATGACATATTCCTGACAGGCTCGTCGAGACCTTTCCAATGATGTTCCCTACATCCGATTCTGACTCTGTCTCATCAGGCAACATCTTTGGGCTAAGTCAGCAACAGTAGGGTCAAAGTCAAATTCAAAGTCAAACTTTGACTTCCACATTTTTCCAAGAAATATTAAAAAATTAATTGAAAATTTTATTAATTTTTTCAGAAAATTGGAAAATGTGGGAGAAGGCACGTAGCCTCGTGCAATTTTGGGAAAATTGGTTTTTTTTTTTGTAAAATTGAAAAAACCAAAACTCCCCCCTCTCCCCTCTCTCAAGCCATTTTGGTAGTTTGGCCAAGAGAGAGAGCTATGCAACAAGAATTCATGGCAGCAGAGGGAGATGTTTATGGCAGCAGTTTCAGCTCTACAGTGGGCAGCCAACTTCCATGCAACAATCTTCAAACAGTTAAGTAGGTAATCCATCAATCCTATTTCCAAAAAAAATCAAGGAAAATTTTGTTGGTTGTGTTAAGATCCTGCATGAAGAAATGGTGTTTTTTGCCTTCAATTTGGTATTTCTCCACCTGGTCCAAGTGTGATGTTTCTTGTTGGTTGCTAAGTTTAGGCTTGTGGGTGTGTAAAGGATGCAAAGGAGAGGGGATTCAATCCCCTCTTGGGCACCAGGCCCAAGCTTCTATGGCTCCTTTAGAGTTTTTTTAATTATGAAGTTATTTGCTGAAGATTGCAGGTCTGGGCATGTCACTGGGAAGCCTTGGGCTTTGAACCCCAATCCTCACCCTTCTCCTTTTCCCAAAAAACTCCCAGAGTTGCCCAGAAATTCAAATGGAGGGCAGGGGGTTTGAACCCAGAACCTCCCGTCCATTTTATTTCCAAAAAACCCACTTTGCCCAAAGTTTTAAAATTTTAATTTTTGGGGGGTGGTTGGCCACCCATCCACCACCCGGGTGCCACCACCAACCCCTTTCCACCACCAATCCCCTCCTCTCCTCCCTTCGTGCACAGCCTCCCCACGTGGCCCACTCCTCCTCCATTCCTCCTCTCATGCGTGCAACTCTCCTCCATCTCCCTCAGTCCCCTCCTCCTCCATTCCCCCCTACCCCTCTTCCCCGACCCCTTCTCCTTCTACGCATAGCCACTCGCCTCCCCAAAACCCCAATGCCACCTCGGCCTCCTACATACGCCCTCCTCACCATCCTCATCCCTCCCTCCACCTCTACACCCTCCTCTTCCCCCTTTCCTCCTGCGTGTGATCTCCTCTCCCACAACCACCACACTCCACCTGCAGCTCTGCTCTCTCCCTTCACGCCCGCACCACACCTTCACCCTTCCCCCTTTCTCCACTCATCCTGATGCTCCCTCTTCCCAGCCACCAACCACCTCCTCCATACCCCGTGGGATCCTTTTTCACTTTCGGCCTGGTCATATGGGCAACCAGGGGAAGACGGGTGGGGGGTGGTTTCAAATTAATTTTAAATTTTGATTTTGATTATAGTTTAAAATCTTGTTTAAAATTTAAGTTTAATTTTATTGTTGTTTTTAATTTTATATTATATTAAATGTTGGATTATAGTTTAGTTATAAATATATATTTTTTATATTATATATATTCTATATATATATTTGTAATTAAAAATATTTTATATTATATATATTCTTGGCCCAGGAAGCATGCACCGGAAAGAGGCCTAATTGGGGCCCTCCGAGGCCAAATTGGGCCAGATGAGAAAAACTCATTTCAGCTACAGGTATGCAGGCCTGTGGCAGCCTGTTAATTTTGATGTCCAGCCCAAAATTGTGTCCCAACTTCCAATTTTTTCCCTAATCAGTCTCTTGGTTGGATCCATCTACATACCTTCCCGGGGCCATATCTTACTCATCCAGAGTCGGATTTGCACCAAACGAAAACCAGCGAAAAGATAGCGGACTGAGATACAACATGGGAATAGTAAAGAAAATTTTTGTTTCTATTTGGTATAGGGGAAGAGCCTCTCAAGCTTCAGGTCCAATGGGTCCCTTCACCAAAACAAGCTCAAATCGAAGCTATGCTTCTACCAACTCATAGGAAAACTTATAGGAAGAAAAGGGGGGGTATAATAAGGTCTGAAAAGTGCCTGAATAGTGGGAATTTCATTACTTACAATGAACAAAGCCCAAAGGCCCCTTTCCCTCCTAAGCATCTCAACAAATTCCCCACACCTTGGGGCTTCATTCTGGTCAATCCGACAGCCATGGATGGCCGAGAATTGTCCTAAACCACTTCACCTATAGCTACAAAACATGACAACAATGAAAGAGCCTTTGGGATGGCACAAATCCCTAGGAAAATGGTGATGTGCCATATTAAGCTTTTTCATTTTATGAAAAATGACTTTTTGTAATATGAACTCTTACATGATTTACTTTTTGGGATGTATTACTATGTAATTGAAGGGTCAAGTCAAATCTGATTTGATCCCCTTTTTGGATAAATTTCCCTTTTAGGATAAGATTCTTTTTGGATAATATGCTTTTAGGATAAGGATACTTTTTGTAAAAAGACAAAAGTACTTTAGGGTTGGTCCACTTGTCACTTTTCCAAAAGTGACAAGTGTCTTGTGACCTAACCCTAAGCCTTCACCTCTCCTTTATAAATAAGAGGGTTGGCATTGTAAATGAGAGGATGAATACAGTAACAAAGCTCTGCTGAAATTTACAAGACTCTTTGTGTGTGTGATACTTGTTGAATTTTAGTTGTTGGATGTGTCACTTGTTGGTTAAGGGTTGAGGGGTAGGGGTAAATGCTTGTTGTGTTAGCTATCTCCAAGAGGGATTGGTTAGCTAGGTGTTTGTTGTTTCTTCCTTGGGTTTAACTTGCTTACTTTCATCTTCTAATAACTTGGTTTAATTTGTTTAATGTGTTTTAGTGCAGATTTTCTGAAACATTCAATTGTTTTCAGCCTTCGCTAGTGGATGCGTGTCCTAGGGACCCTTAGGAGAACCCTTAAATAGACCTCTTAGCTGGTTGTCCATACTTGTTTTCTTTATCTTTTCATTCATGTATATTTCTGTTATGTTTTCTTACCATTAACCTTGTTGTCCCAAATAGGAAAATCGATCATTTTGGTCAATTTCCCCCCACGGGACAACTATATTAGCTGGTTGTTATATACTTCTTATGTGTAAATTTATGTTATTTTTATTTCATTTTTTCCATGTATAAATACTAAAATTTCGTTGTTTTCCTGCAAGGATACAACCGGTCACCCACTCTGCTTCTCTTAAGCGGTTGGGGACCACCTAGAGACCTATTTGAGGCAAAGGGGCCAGCAGGGCAGCGGAGAAAAACACACATTTCTATCGGTAAATCTACCCAATCGCTCTCATATTAACTTTACTTATCACTTGCACTCACTCCAAAAATTTCTGATATACATACCAATGTTTATATGTTTGATTTGTGTATATAGTTTGACTAGTTCACTTGTGAATTCATGTAAAAAATATGATTGATATTTGTGAAGATAACCATCACACCTTTTATATTTCAAACACTAAATTTCCAATCCCCATACAAGGAGTTAGTTGTGGCTTTCATGCATCTGGTGGTTTTGCCGCTCGCAAAGAGCCTCAATCCATTCCTTTGGGTTGAATGGTGTAATTGTCATTTTGTAATTATCCAATCTTGCTATATTTTCATTGTATCACTTTTTTCTCACTAATCTACAGGTGGTTGCCCTTAAAGGGACCATGCAAAATCAACAAGCTAAATATATGCAAAATGCTGCAAAAAAAAACTTGAAAACAATTCAAGGGTCCGCCCCATACACTGAAAACAAAAACTTATATTATTTAGATATTTACATATACATATTATCTAGTCATGACATATATGTCACCTATATATTTACTTGTTTTATGTATATAGTTTTAAATAGATTTCAAATTTAGTAACCAGAAGGCACGCTTGTGAAAGAAAGACGTGACCTCCCCATGTGGATGGTCTGGTATTTCATTTTATGCAATTTCAATTTTATAGGATATTAAGAGTCAAAGCCAGGGAGTCTTCATCAGGAGCCCCTCGGAAGTTGTCTAGTTAGTACAAGTCGAGTGGTCTTTCCTTAGCACCACACGGTCAAGAATTTGATTAGCTTAGCTCGGTTGTAACACTACTTTGTTTGGGTAAGCTTAGCAAAAACCCTCTTTAGGGGGGTCCTGAGCCTCTTCCTTTTCGCAGGTATCCTTCTTCCATCCAAGCGGATTTAAGAGCCCGAAAGCGCTAGTGACGAGAAGTGGCTAATCCTTGCTTCTCTGAACTACATGGGGCACTCTTCAACCTAACCACCGTGGTCTGCTAGGAATACTCTTCTTATACTGGTTGGCACAGTTCCGAGATGTGTTTGCCTGATCGGGATAACCTTTAAAACAATGTGGTGGCCAAGGCATGTGATAAAAACAAAAAAATGACCAATAAAATACTTTTAAAGTCAACCTTTTGTCAGTCCACCTTTTCACTCACAAACCAAAATTGAAGTTGTGAATACTTTACATTATATCATAGCTGTAACAGCTTGTAACAAGGTTGTTCATCCGCTTTTACATCCCACTTTCGATTTAACAACCTTTCGGGATCACTTCCTGGGTCACCCTGGGGGGTATCAAGCCATTCTGAGCTTGTTTCCCTGTCTTGAAAGCTTCGAATAGCTTGTTGTTCACAATTTACAGCCATTTAAAAGTACTTGTATGTAGCTTTTAAGCTCCTTTTTCACCCTTGTTTCACACCCTTTTACTCAAGGAATACATTGGTTAATTACCCAGGACATCGGTTTCTCCCAGGGAACCATTTTGGGACAGTTTCCAACTCTTTAAGGAAGTGAACAACTCATTGTCCACTTTATTTAGTTCGCTATCCTAAAAATCAGTGGGCTCGTTTTCACCCCATTGTCCATAATTTTCACCCCCCGGGCCATTTTGGCCATACAGGAAGCTAAGGAAGGATAACACCTAGGGTGGGTGGTCCTGAGAAAGACTTCTTGTAATTCTTTCACCTTTATTTTTCCCCTTCATTACCGCCTCAGGCAAAGGACCACCTAAGGTGCGGGTAGTCTCTGCCTCGTGCCGAGCTACCAAAGAGGTTGTAACCGGCTTCACAACTGGATAGGTCGGATCTGTCCCAACGGACAGATTTTGCTTATAACAGGTACCTAGACCCTTATTCTTATGCTTTTATTGAGAGTTGCGAGGCAGCATGTTGTCGTAGTACAATTTCAACCGGCTCCCATATACCAAACCTTCCTTCCATTCTCCCTTCAAAGTATTCAACTGCGCAACTCCTCCTTCTATAATGTAGGCAACCTCATATGGCCCAAGCCAATGTTTCATGAACGTTCCTGGATGATTCATGAACTTGCTATCGTATACCAATACATGATCTCCTTTCTTAAAGGCTTTCTTCTTGATATGTCTGTCATGGTAGGCCTTTTCGCGTTCCTTATGTACCTGCTGGTGAAATCCTGCAATAAATTTGTCTTCTTCCAGTTCTACCAACTACGCAAATCTGTCTTGCACAATGCCTATGTTATCCATATTTGTAAATGCTACAATTCTTAAGCTAGGGACTAAATATTCCATAGGTACGACTGCTTCGAGACCATAAACCAACTTAAAGGGAGTCTGCATTGTCAGCTTCTTGCAAGTGGTTCTATAGGCCCATAATATTGTTGGTACTCTCAAATCTCAATAATCCCTATTCACATTGCAAATATTCTTCATCACTGTCTCCATGATCTTATTGAAATATTCGACTGTACTATTGGCTTGCAGATGGTATGGTGTGCTCTTCTGATGGTGGAATTCCAATTCCTGAGTCAATGCTTCAATAGTCTTATTAATAAAATGTGTACCTTTATCACTCATAAGGATCTTCGGGCATCCAAATCTGGTTATGATATCATCAAATATGAATCACGCAGCTATAGTTGCACTACAGTCCTTGAGTTCTTCAGGTTTAGGGAAATCTAACATTGTCTGCACTTATACAACATTAGTCTTAAACATTCAATATGATTTTTCAATAAGCTAAAAACAATCCAACCATCAAAATATGCTTCCAGAAATTTATGTAAGAAGTCCTTGAATTCTTCGACCAACAACCTAGAAAAGATGGTTGGTGCATTCTTCAGTTTGAAAGGCATCATTGTGTACTAGTAGGATCCCCATTCGTTTGCAAATGTGGTCTTATGGCGATCTTCCTTAGCAATCATGATCTGGTGATAACCTGAAAATCCATCTGTGAAGGAGCAAACTTCCTGTCCTCCCACATTATCCAACACTTCGTTAGTAAACAGTGTAGGGAATGGATCATTTAGTCATGCATCATTTAGTTTCCTCAAGTCAACAACAATAGAATTGTTGAAAGCCCAATAAATTCCTAACAACACATGATAAGGAAAACTATCATCAACTATCTCAATCACCTCAAAATCCGCAAATGTCCTTACCCCATCGATCCTCACAGGGACATGCTCCAGTCTCCCAAAGGGGTTTACTCCCTGTTGATTAGCCATCCTAATCCTAATAGGGGAATAAATTAACTTAGGTTTTCCCATCAGTGCCCAGGTCTTCTTCAGCATAACATTGACTTTTAACCCTAAGTCGAGGACCACATAATCTATGTCATAATCTCAAATCTGAGCATTAAGGTGTAATTCCTTATTTATCCTTCTCTTTCTGGATACTTGATGTATTTCTTTATTCAGTAGAGGAGCTATCCTACCTATCTCATACTGTCTAATTAAATTTTGTAGTTCTTGTACAACTCTTTCATCCTTAATCAGATTAATGCAAGTACATAAGAATTCCATAAGCTTGCTTACCTCTTTTCCTTCTCCATGTGATGCAGACTGACTAAATTCCAAAGGCATTCCACATTCTCTCACTGTTGGTTGTGTCTTTGATGATGAATCCCGATCTCTTCCAAATTCTTTTCTTGCCTCTTCAAATGTCTATTTTTCTTCCCTTGGATCAAACACTTGTGTCTTCTCTGCAACTCTTCTGGCCCTTAATTCTTCTGTAGTCTTTTCTGGGGTCACTTTGTCTTCTCCTATAACAACACATCCTCTAGTGATAACAACTACTCTAGGATCCTCTCTATGAGCTTCTGCTAATATTAGTTGTACTTGTTGGTTTCCTCCTCGTTTCTCTTGAAGCTTGGCTAACAACACAGGGCAATCGTCAATGACATGTTCAAATGAGTTGCAACAGCTGCAAGTGGTACATGGGTTCTAACAGTCCCTTGCCAAGTGACCTGGTTTTGCACAGTTATAACAAATAATATATCATCGACCTCGACCCATGCCTCCTCCTCGTCCTCTTCCTCTGAATCCACCGCGAGGGTTGAAGTTTCCTCTTCTTGGCGAGTTAAACTGCGTAGAATTTCCTTCATGTTGTACTTAACCTAGAATCCTATATGTATCTCTTGATCTTTCGTGCAAGAGGTCATAAGACCTACAGTCTTTCTCATTGTGCCCCACAGATTTATAGAATGTGTAGTAAAGGTTTGTAGCTATCCAGACATATTTTTTCATGTAATATCATTCACCAAGGCGATGCCTATTTCTACATACCTCGCACCAGGGTAGAGTAACCTTCTTCAAAGGGATTGGAGCCCCAGAGGCCAAGTACTCATAAAATAGGGGACAATGCTCCTTATCGTGGCCTTTTGATTTGCATTTGATACACCAGTTATCGTCTCTTTTATCTTTTCCCTTGTCTTTATTCATATCTTCGACCTCCAGAGATAAGATAGTTAGCTGACTCAAAATTTGGCTCATACCTGAGCTGGATTCTCCCATAGGGGCTGACTCTAGTTTCATGGTGATCTCCAACACCTCATCCTGCGAAGCAACCTTCTGTTACATCAGAGGTACTCTGATGTGTGGTCAGAGGGCCGAAATGAACCATTCTTTGTTCTGCTTGTCCGGGATCTGAAAACTCAATCGGCCTGTTAAGGTCTTAAACCTCTGATCAAACTCCCAAACATGTTCAACTACTTTCTTCTTGATTTCTTTTAGTTTTGTAATGCATTGTGACTCTGACTTGGGTTTCTTGAATTTTGCACTCAACATAGTCTTGATCTCGTTTAGCGGTTTAGGTTGTGCAACTCTGTTAACAAATTTCATGTACCAGCTCAATGCGCAGTCTCTCAAGGTAGTACTAAACTGAGTTCTCTTAACTACTTCTCCATTGACTTGCTTAATACTCCATACAACCTCGCATAAGAACCAGTGCTGATCAAGATCTTCAGATCCATCTCCTCTAAACATAGGTAGCCTCATTTCATCTGCCATAGATATTCCTAGGTTTCTTGACTGAGTATGTACTGAGCTACTAGTAACAATGCTCTGAGTGCTCTGGTAACTCTGACTACTCTGGTTACTTAACGTTGCTAAAACATAGGAGGAGTAATAGTACTGACTTCAACATTCAATGCAGTTCCTAAAGTATCTGACTCTTCTCGGTGAGGTTCTTTAGTCTTCTCTTCCTCTTCTCTAGCGGATCTTGACTGTTCCTTGTTCAATAGCTCTTGTTATTCTCCACTATAGAATCCTTCATCCTATGCTAGTGGTTTGTGGCTCTGCTCAAGTAGGTTTACTAGAGGAACCTCTCTGAAGGTTCTCCCACTGCGCGTATGTCCCACCTCTGTGTCATTATCGTTGTCGCTATATGACTTTTTAAACATTATCTCTTCAACCAATTACTATATCTTCAATATGTTCTTCTCATGCAATAGCATCTTGATCTTCAACTTCAAAAAGTGTAAAATTTTTCCTCTAGGTCCTTTAAAGAAATACCTCTCTACTTGGCTATATGACTCTACTCTGTCAATATCAAACTCGGTAATGTACCCTCCAATAGGGCTATCAAAATAGTGGTCTACTTCTCTTGAAACGACATTATCAACTCTCTTGACCTTTGTGATCAACGTCAATGTCCAAACCACAAGTGGTCTAAATCTGATCTCAAACTGAGTATCTTCTAGTCTGGGTAACCACTTGTATAGTTCTTTATGAATTCTTCCAAAGAAAATCTTGTGTATATCAGTAAAGATATACCTTCCCAACCAATCCTTTGTACTCAAGCTAGGTTCTTGTTCTGAGCTTCAATGAATTCTCTCTCTTGTTCTTCTATCCACTTTTGAATCTCTATCTTCGATTGAAACCACCTTGACATTCCCTCAAGAAGATCTTGGTCCCGACAACATAACCATTTTTTGGCATAGGGGAAGACCTAGGGTTCAACTCTAACATCACACCATCAAGCCCTAACTACTGCCCCTTTCGGCAACACATGTGAAGCAGATGCAACCTCACCCAAAGTAGCAATAGGGGGTTGCAGGACACAGGTGTCTACAACCAGAGGAAATGCAAGTGGATTCAAAGGAACAACACACAAATATCTAATTGTTATTTATCTCCCTTAGGCTATATCTCAGATCTAACACAATAATGGAATAACAAAATAACAGAAAGAAAAAGAACACAACATCAATCACACAGAACAACAAGATATACGTGGTTCACCCTCTCCCTGGGGCTACATCCACAGAACTATGTTTCTTGATATTAGATGAAAACATACAGTTCTATCTGCATACTTATCTTGTATATCTCTCTCTCTTTCTCTCTTCTCTATCTCCCCTCCTTGTACACCCAACTGAAGATATTACAATACAAATTGCTCTCACATCCAGCATCTCTCTCTCTCGCTCAACACACAATAGTATCAACAACAATGATTATCCACAATCATGAAGAACCCCTGTTCTCTCATCAATGTCCTTATTTATACATTAGAATGACTCTCGGACAACCTTAGGAAAAAACCTAGGTATCAAAACCCTAGATGCTAAAACCCTAGGTCCACTTGACCAACATTTTTAGGGCTTCGCTAGCCTATCGTTCCTTCTTTCCCATGAGGTTCTCCAAAGCACTCATTGACGTCTTCTTCCTCTTACTGAGTTGTCCACAATCTATCTTCCTTTCTGATCTGTCATCCTTGTTCTTCTCGTTCAACGAATATCTTTCCCTTACTTCTCTCCTTATTTTCTTCTTCCTTAACCACTTCGACCCAATATTAGTCAATGTGCCTTCCGCACAGTTTTTATTTCATCTTTATTCCTTAATCTTTGATTTCTTCAATAACCAAGGGCCAAAACACGCTCAAGAAGGACACTGAAAAATTCAACCTCTTCATAGTCTATTCAAAGGATGCACAAAAGGACTCTGCAACCACTGCAACCTCAACACCTTCTATCCAAAAGAAGTAGATTGTAGAAGAGAAAGACGATATTGTTTCTTCACCTACGATGGTTCTACACAATACCCCATCAATCCTAAAGACAACAGGTTGGTGGAACAGATTCAACGCCACCAGCAGCAGGTTCGTGACAACCTTCCACAAACCAAGCAGCGCAACTTCTCCAACAAGGCACATAGATCACCAAGATTAAGATTTGGCAAACGCGTTCCCCTCTTCCCTGGACACTCAACGCAATGGAGACCATTTCTTCCTAAAGGGGAAGGATTGATCCAGGTGGATATTGGTGGCCACCCACTTGTTCCAAATTCCAACTGGCTCATCTTGACAATTTTCAGTTCAACACGTTTCTCTGTAATGGGGACATTTCTTTGTAATTGTGGGTTATGCACTTTTAGGGTTGTTCCGAAGCCCTACACAACATCCATGTATATAATGGTGGCTACCCACCTATTCCAACTGGCTTATTTTGGAATTTTTCATGTGAGTACATCTTTTTGTACTTGGAGGGTCGTTTTGGGGCCCTAAATAGTGTTTTATTGGCTTTCCATAGTCAAACTATAGTCATAGTCAAATTTTGACGGCATAATGTGTATTTATCGAAAAGACCTTTCCAATGGGATATCACACACCTAAAATGGAGATTACATGAAAACGTTACGACCCCAGGAAGTTGATGTACTTCGACCCAGTATCAGTTACAATGCCTTTCACGAAGTTTGTTTTTTCCCTTTTCTTCTTTGTTCTTCACCTCCTTCTATAACCAAGGGCTAGCAGGCCCCCAACACTCACCTGTGACTTGTCCTAAGGCACTTTGATTTGACACTTCGGTTGTACTTTAACTTGGGACTATGCAGTGCAGCCTTTTCTTTCTGCTTTATGCCTCCTATTCCTCCTTGTGCAGATTGTCTTTTCTGTGTCTGGTACCCAGTTTCAACTGCACCTGGTACCTAGACCCTTGATCTGTTTGATTTTACTGAGAGCTACGAGGAAGCTGGTTGTCATAGTACAACTTCAACCGACTCCCATTCACTAATCCTTCCTTCCATTCTCCATTCAACATATTCAGTTGCGCAGCTCCCCCCTCTGTAACATAAGTGACCTTGTATGGCCCTAGCAAATGCGTTCTAAACTTCCCAGGATGCTTGATGAACTTGTTGTCATAAAGCAACACTAGATCTCCTTGTCTAAATGCCTTCTTCTTGATGTGCATGTCATGATAGGCCTTCTCTCTTTCCTTTTGTACTTGCTAATGGAATCCTGCAATGAATCTATCTTCCTCAAGTTCGACCAACTGCACAAGCCTCTCTTGAACAACTCCAGTATCATCCATACCTGTAAAGGAAGCAATTCGCAGGCTTGGTACCAAATACTCCATTTGAACAACAACTTCGAGACCATAGACCAACTTAAAAGGGGTCTACATTGTTTGGCATCTTGAGGATTGGATCCCAGGATGAAATAACAGATGATGTTTTTTTAATATCCCACTATTTTTATATGATTTAGTTGTTGTTCCTATGTTAACAAGATCCTTTGATAAACTGCATAGGATTCAACCATATTGTTTGAAGTCTTTCCAAAGTTCCAGGAGAAGTCTAGAATTTGATTTTCTCTAGGGCCATACAACACCCCTCCTACACCTACCTCCCCTAGGTTGCCTTTTGAAGCCCCATCAAAACATAGGATGAATCCCAATTAAGAATAAATCCATATATTGTATTCTTGAGGTGAAATCTGAAGCTACCAGAATGATCTTTGAGGTCTTTTGGGGGAAATTCTAATTTTGAAATTCATTTTAGGAATCCATATCTCTTGTGCTTTTTCTAGTTGCTCAAATTTCTCAACTTTTATTCTTCGTGAAGAGAGATATTCTCCCAATTGGCCCATCACATGTGCAGCTACAGAAGGGGGGGAATCATTTTATTTTTAAAAATGTCTTTGTTCCTTTCCAACCATATTTTCCAACATACAAATTTAATGGATGTCTTCCAGACATGACTTTTCTCCATTTCCCAATAATAGCTCTGCACGTTGAAGGCCATGCAATATTATGAGTTAATTGTGAGTATACCAAATTTAATACTTGTTTGGATAAAATACAATTCAGTAAGATATGCGATGATGATTCAAGGTCGTGTCTACATAGTGCACATCTAAATAGTCCCAGAATACCTCTTTTGAGTAAATTTTATCCTGTGAGCAACTTATTGTGTCCTAATTGCCATTTTTTTTATCTAATGATGTTATTGTTTTTTTGTGGAATAATTCTAGTTTGTACAAGGATTAGTGGATGAATTTGGTGGACAATAAAGTGGCAATGGGGTGAGATGGAACGTGCACTTGCAGGAACATGTGTGGTTTCTAGGAACACACACGTGTTCCTGATGTGACAGGTTCGGAAAACCCTGAACCTCCACTCAGGAAGCCACGTAGGCACGTTATGAAGAAAGTGTGCACGTTCTCAAGAATGCATACACGTTCCTGAGAAACACGAGTACAATAACGCATGCACGTTCCTAAAAAATTTGAAATAAAAATAATGTGCACGCATTCCTAAATCATGTGCGCATTATTATTAATAGGAACATGTGTGTGTTCCTGTTAACATGAAATAATCTCTCCCCTCCCTCTCTCT
>ML788185.1:474838-489282 GCA_009831015.1 Picea engelmannii | reverse complement strand
CTCTCTCTCCCTCCATCTATTTCTCTCTCTCACATCCCCTCTTCCCCTCTCTCCCTTCTTCCTTCTATAAATCCCTCTCTCTCTCTAGAATTCTCTCCATATCTCCCTCTCTCTCTATACCCAACTCTTCCTACCCTCTTTGTCCATCCCTATCTCCCTCTCTAGGACCTTTAAATATCTCTCCCTCCCTCCCTCATTCCCACCTCTTCTCTCCCCCTCTCTCTCTCTCTCTCACACACACACCCACATACGCCTCTCCCCCCTCCCACTCTCTCTCCCCTTTTCTCACTCTCTCCCTCCATGGAGAGAGAGAGAGAGAGAGAGAGAGAGAGAGAGAGGAAAAGGGGGGGAGAGAGAGAGGGAGATAAAGAGGGGGAGGGATAGCGATGAGAGAGAGAGAAAGGGAGATAAATAGGGGGATGGATGATGATGAGAGAGAGAGAGAGAGAGAGAGAGAAAGGGAGATAAATAGGGGGATGGATGACGATGAGAGAGAGAGAGAGAGAGAGAGGTAAAAATAGAGAATGGAAGTTGAGAGAGAGGGATAGAGGTAGAGAGTGAGAGGGAGAGAGAGAGCGAGGGGCCTCGATTGGGAGTGATCTAGGTGGATATTGGTGGCCACCCACCTGTTCCAAATTCCAATTGGTTCATCTTGACATTTTTTAGTTCAGCATGTTTCTTTGTAATGGGGAAATTTCTTTATAATTGTGGGTTCTGCACTTTTGGGGCTATCCTGAAGCCCTACACAACATCCAAGTGGATAATGGTGGCTGCCCACCTATTCCAACTAGCTTGTTTTGGAATTTTTCATGTCAGTACATATTTTTGTACTTCCAGGGTTGTTTTGGGGCCCTAAACAATTTTTTATTTTCTTTCCACAGTCAAACTATAAATGGAGTTAGATTTTGATAACATAATGCGTATTTCTCGAAAATTCCTTTCCAACGGGCTATCACATACCTAAAACAAATATTGTATGCAAAAGTTACGACCCTGGGAAGTTGATGTGCTAACTTACCCCAACGGGGCCCACATGACTTTTGGCGCTTCATCTCCTAGGGTTAGGTTTTTGGATGTCTAGGGTTTTTGGATTCATGTTTATTATAAAAAAGCCTTCAGAGCCTCATTGTACTCATCTTCTTGCGAATGAGCATAGTCGTCACATCTCTTCTCATAGATAAGCTTCCACCATTCTAGCGAGTCTTTGACTATGAATTTTTACAGTATTTGTACATTTCTTTCAGTAATAGAAATAATGTATTACTTTATTTCTTTGTTTCTAGTAATACTTACATGCACTTCATTGTAATATCTCTGCTTTCATTTCATTCCTCTCATAAATCCAAATTAGTGATATTAGAGTAGGCTGCTCTTGATCGTTTTCAGTGCATGTCCCCAACGAGGTCCGAGTATAGCAAGTTCGATCTCGATCTTTTATCTCTTTAGCAAAATCACTCTCACACACCCAAGAAACCCTCCATAGTGGAATAAAAGTAAAATGGCAGAGAAAAATATTCTATTAAATTGTTTCTTGAGCAAGCTCTCATGCGACAGAGGGACGAAATGATGGATATTTTACCCACATCCTTCAATTTATATCGAGAGCAACAAGCACATCTTCATTAAGCGACCATTTTGGAGGAACCTCTCCCTTCAAGGTACAAGTTAATTTTTATATTATTGTATTTGAAGGTCAGATAGATGTGGATGCCCTAGAAAAATGGTTAAACTTGATAGAAGGTTATTTCTCTGTTCACAATTTTTTTGACAGGGAAAAGGTTACCTTTCCACTCCTCAAGGCTCGTCCCCATGTCAAACATTGGTGGGAAACTTACTCGGAGAAAAATTACACCAAGGAATTTGGAATATACGAGGTTGAGCCCACTTGGGATTTTTTTGTGGATGCGGTCAAGGAAAAATATTACCATGTTGATAACTATGAAGACCAGTACATGATATGGACCACACTACGACAAGAGAAGAACCAAACAATGTCAGAGTTCACAAATACTTTCCATACCTTGTGCACAAATATAGGTATAAAATACTCCGAGTGACATATGCTTCTGAAATACCATGTGCATCTACATAGGTACATACAAATCTAAATGGATTTCCTAAACACCTCATCATTGGGAGTTTCCTATCGATATGTTGTCAAAATCGAGCAGAAATTTAGGCACCAGAACAAATGGGAGTTCGGGTTTGAAAATACGCAACAACCAAAGCATGATAAAGACATCCCTAACCAACAGTCTCCCAAGAACCAGTCTAAGACACATGAAAAGAAGGGTAAAGGAAAGACAAAGAATGGCACTGGGAAGTGGTGCAACTTCCACAAAATCCCACTAGCACAACATCGATGAATGTCGCTCGAAATAGTCATTGGTGGTTGAGATCAAAGACAAGGAGCCAAACCCTAATTCAGAATCTAATACAGAAAATAATGAAAAAATAAAAATCATCGATGCATACCCCACTGTTATTTTTGCGACTGTAACAATTCAACCAGAAGAACCAGTAGATCCTGAAGAGTGGGGGTGCCTCTTCCATTCGTAGATGTGGGTGAAGGGGACCCCATTGCATTTTATTGTTGATAGCGACAACCACACAGTTGGGGTTGTTGACAACACCACACCCACAACCATACAACATCGGGTGGCTTCACCAGGGATGAGATCTCTATATCAGCCAACATTGTCACCTATCCTATGGCATCCAACCCTTCGAGAATGAGGTAGTTTGTGATGTTTCCCCTCTTGATGTTTGTGTTGTTTTTTTGGACCAACCATATATGTGTAAACATCATGCTTTTTATGAGTATCAACCCCGTAGTTTCATTATTACTATGGGGGGCTAGCTCTACGGGATACCTGAGGTAGTTCTGACTACTGTTCCACAAAAACAGTGCCGCAAGGTAATCTCTCATACTGCAAAATTCAACTTCTTCACAGTATGTTCAAAGGATGCACAAAATACCACTGCAACCTCGACACCTTCTATCCAATAAAAGAAGATTGTGGAAGAGAAAGAAGATATTGTTTATTCATCTACAATGGTGCCTACACAATGCCCCAGGTTCGTGATAACCTTCCATAGACCAAGCAACGCAACTTCTCCAGCAAGGCACACAGCTCACCAAGATTCAAATTCAAGAAATGTGTTCCCCTCTTCCCCAGGCACTCAATGAAATGAATACCATTTATTCCTAGGGGGGAGGACTGATCTAGGTGGATATTGGTGTCCACCTACCTGTTCCAAATTCCAACTGGCTCATCTTGACAGTTTTCAGTTCAGTGCATTTCTCTGTAATGGGGACATTTTTTTGTAATTGTGGGTTTTTCGCTTTCGAGGCTGTCTTGAAGCCCTACACAACATCCAGGTGGATAATTCTAGCCTCCCATCTATTCCAACTGGCTTATTTTGAAAATTTTCATGTCAATACATCTTTATGTACTTCCAAGGCCGTTTTGGGGCCCTAAACAATGTTTTATTGGCTTGCGACAATTCAACTATAGAGGGAGTCAGAGTTTAATGACATAATGTGTATTTCTAGAAAATACCTTTCCAATAGGCTATCACACGCCTAAAACGAAGATCGTATGCAAAAGTTATGACCCCAGGAAATTGATGTACTAACTTACCCCAATGGGGTCCACATGAATTTTGGTGCTTCATCTCCTAGGGTTAGGTTTTTGGATGTCTAGGGTTTTGGAATTCATGTTTATTATAAAAATGAATTCATAGCCTCAGTTTACAAATCTTCTTGCGAATGAGCGTAGCCGTCACATCTCTTCTTAGAGATAAGCTGCCACCATTTTAGCAAGTCTTTCACTCTGTATTTTTAGAGTCTTTGTACATTTATTTAATTAATAGAAATCATGTATTATTGTATTTCTCTGTTTCTAGTAATATTTATGTGCACTTCATTATAATATATTTTATTTCATTTTATTTCGCTCATAAATCTGGACCAGTGGTATCAGAGCAGGATGCTCTTGATCGTTTTTCAGTGCATGTCCCCAACAAGGTCCTAGTATAGCAAGTTGGGTATCGAGCTTGTCTCTCTTGAGGAAAATCTCTCGCGCACGTTGTTGGCACGGGAGTAGACCCAAGGTTAAACTCTAACAATGCACCAACAAGCCCTAACTGCTGTCCCTTTCGAGAACACTTGCGAAGCAGATGCAGTCTAACCCGAAGTTATAGCAATAGGGGGTTGCAAGACACATGTGTCTACAACCAGAGGAAATGCAATTGGATTCAAAGGAATAACACACAAACATCTAGTTATTCTTTATCTCTCTTAGGCCTACTATGCGATCTATATCTTAGATCTAACACAATAATTTAATAACATAATAACATAAAGGAAAAGAACATAACATCAATCACACAAAACAACAAGATATACGTGGTTCACCCTCTCCCTAGGGCTACATCCACAGAACTGTGTTTCTTGATATTAGATGAAAACATACAGTTATATCTGCACACTTAGCTTGCAAATCTCTCTCTCAGTTTCTCTCTTCTCTATCTCCCCTCCCTGTGCACCCAGCTGCAGGGTTGATCTTTGCACCCAACTGGAGATCTTACAATACATACTGCTCTCACATCCAACAACTCTCTCTCTTGCTCAACACACAATAGTATCAACAACAATGATTATCCACAATAATGTCGAACCCCTCTTCTCTCATCTAGGTCCTTATTTATACATTACAATGACTCTCAGACAACCTTAGGAAGAAACCTAGGTGTCAAAACCCTAGATGCTAAAACCCTAGGTCCACTTCACTCGCGTTTTCAGGGCTTCGCCAGCTTGTCGTTCCTTCTTTCCCACGAGGTTCTCCAAAGCACTCGTTGACGTCTTCTTCTGCTTGCTGAGTTGTCCATGATTTGTCTTCCTTTCTAATCTTCCATCCTCGATCTTCTCATTCAATGGATAACTTTCCCTTACTTCACTCCTTCTTTTCTGCTTCCTTAACCATTTCAACCCAATATCAGTCAATGTGCCTTCTGTGCAATTCGTATTTCACCTTTCTTCCTTAATCTTCACTTTCTTCCATAACCAAGGGCCAACAAGCCCCCAACACTCACCTGTGACTCGTCCCGAGGCATTAGAGGTCTGAACCTTCTATTTCTCTTCGTCTTCAGGCTGCGCGGAGAAACCCGTACTCTCTGTTTTGTTCCTCCCTTCCTTGTGCAGACATATTTTCTGTGTCTGGTACCCAGTTTCAACTGCACCTGGTACCTAGACCCTTTTTCTTATGCTTTTACTGAGAGCAGTGAGGCAGTTGGTTGTCATAGTACAATTTCAACAGGATCCCATTTACCAAACCTTCCTTCCATTCTCCCTTCAAAGTCTTCAACTGCACAACTCCTCCTTCTATAAAGTAGGAAACCTAATATGGCCCAAGACAATGTGTCATGAAAGTTCCTCGATGCTTCATGAACTTGTTGTCGTATACCAATACCAGATCTCCTCGCTTAAAGGATTTCTTCTTGATATGTCTGTCATGGTAGGCCTTTTCTCGTTCTTTCTGTACCTGCTGGTGAAATCCTGCAATGAATCTGTCTTCTTCCAGTTCTACCAACTGCACAAATTTGTCTTGCACAACGCTTGTGTCATCCATATCTATAAATGATGCAATTCTTAAGCTAGGGACTAAATATTCCATAGGTACGACTACTTCGAGATCATAAACCAACTTAAAGGGAGTCTGCATTGTCAACTTCTTGCAAGTGGTTCTATAGGCCCATAATACTGTTGGTAATCTCAAATCCCAATAATCCCTGTTCACACTGCAAATCTTCTTCAACATTATCTCCAAGATCTTATTGAAATATTCGACTGTACCATTGGCTTGCGGATGGTATGGTGTGATCTTCTGATGGTGGAATTCAAATTCCTAAGTCAAGGATTCAATAGTCTTATTAATAAAATGTGTACCTTGATCACTCATAAGGATCTTCAGGCATCCAAATCTGGTTATGATATCATCAAATATGAATCACACAGCTATAGTTTCACTATAGTCCTTGACTTCTCTTGCTTCTGCCCATATGTTCAAATACTCTGTCACAGTGATGATGTATCTCGCTCCTATGCACTTTCCTGGTGGGTTGATAGGTCCTACGAAATCAATTTCCCATTTCTCAAAATCCTGCAAAGTTAGTTGAGGTGTTAAATTCATCTCATCTCTTCTAGAGGGTTTCCCAACTCTTTGGCATACATCATAGGCTCTGTAGTATTCCTAGGCATCATTGTGTAAAGTGGGCCACCAGAGGCCAATTCTAAGAACCATCTATGTTGTTTCTCTCCCTACATAGTGTCCTCTTGCAATGCCTTCATGTGCTTATGCTAGAATCAATGGTATTTCAGCCTCCATAACTCATCTCCTCAGGATATCATCAGGTCCCATCTTATAGAGATGTCCAACTATAAGTGAAAAATCTGCAGCGCGAACTACCAGTTGCTTCTTCTAGATAATTGTATATTTGCAAGGTGCCATTCCTATTAATAGGAATTGGACTATATCAACAAAGTGATCATCAACCTTTCTGAAGGCCAACAACTATGAATCTGGCAGTGTATCCTCTAGACTAGTAGGTTCCTCTCCATGCTCTAACCTGAACAAGTGATCAGGTCCCTTGTTCATTCTCCCTGGCTTGACCACAATTTCAAAATCATAATCCTGGAATAACAACAACCATCTTCATATTCTTCCCCCCAACACTGGCTTGTTGACTAAGTATTTCAATGCGGAGTGATTAGTGAACATCTTAAAGTGTCCTCCCAACAAGTAGTGACAAAACTTTTGCAGCGCATACACCATGACTAAACCTTCTCTCTCAGTGGTAGTGTAATTTATCTCAACTGTAGATATCTTCCTGCTAGCAAAGGCTAACGGATGGTCAATATCTCATGCTGTTGTTTTTGCTAACACTTCTCCTAATTCAATAGATGACGCATCGACATGCACATGGAATTCCTTACTCCAATTTGGGAAAACTAAAATGGGCATAGTGACCATTTTTTGTTTCAGTGTGTCGAAGCTCTACTGACATTCCTCAGACCATTGAAATTGACAATCTTTCTTTAATAACTTTTCCATAGGTGATGTTATTTGTGTGTACCCCTTTATGAACTTCCTATAGTATCCTATATGTCCCAACGCAGTGCACAGTTGTCTTACTGAAGTAAGCGGAGGTAGATCAATGATGATGACAATCTTGGAGGGATCTACCAACAACCCCTGCTTACACATAATATGGCCTAGTAGCACTCCAAAGGGTGAAATGAAGATGCACTTCTTCAGGTTTAGGGCAATCTGAAATTTCCTGCACTTATCCAACATTAGTTTTAAACATTCAATATGATTTTGCAATAAGTTAAAACCAGTCCAATCATCAAAATATGCTTCCAGAAATTTATGTAATAAGTCCTTGAATGCTTCGACCAACAACCTAGAAAACATGGTTGGTGCATTCTTCAGTCCGAAAGGCATCATTGTGTACTGGTAGGATCCCCATTCTTTTTCAAATGTGGTCTTATGGTGATTTTCCTTAGCAGTCCTAATCTGGTGATAACCTAAAAATCCATCTGTGAAGGAGTAAACTTCCTGCCCTCCCACATTATCCAACACTTCGTCAGTAAATGGTGTAGGGAATGGATCATGTATCCATGCATCATTTAGTTTCCTAAAGTCTACACAAATTATGATCTCTCGTGTCTTCTTATATTGGACCACCATAGGGCTAATCCATTATGACTCTTCAACAGGTTCTATGATTCTTTCTTCCAACATTATGTCTAATTCAATCTTGAATTTTTGCTTATATTTGGGATTCAGTCTGTAAGGTCTCTGCTTGACTAGCCTTGCATATAGTTTCAAAGGGATCTTCATCTCTCCCATAGGCCCTTTAATTCCCTTCATGTCGATAAACTTGGTTGGAAACAAGCCCTGATACTCATGCAATAGTTATATGATCTTGTCAGTAGTGGCATCATCCCAATAATCTCCAACATTTGCGAGCTTAGGTACTTTCTCTGTTCCAATATTAACTTTCTTGATTTTGATTGGTTGTCAAATAAAAGGTAGTTCGACTCCTGGTCCTTCTATGTCTCGTTTTCCTTCTATATATGTGATGTTTAAATTCCTAAGATCATTGTCTTCATCAGCATTGATATTGTAACAGCCTTGCAATTTCTGAAGTGGTGCAGTCCATTCATCTTCCTCTTTCTCCAAAGGGAGTTTAGGTGCCTCCTCAAAGACTTTTTGTCTTACAAATTGTAAAGCTTGATCTATTGAGGGGTACTAACTTTCAAATAAAAATGTAGCTACAAAGTTCTGAGTCATACCGTACCAATCTGAAGTGGTGAGGTGCAGTTCTTCTTGAAGATACCAATTAATAGGCATTTTGTCCAAAGTGTTGATGAGTTTATGCATCCATTGATCTTGAGGATGCTTCTCCAGTCCTCCTCACAACTTCGCACATGGCTCTTTGGAAAACATTGACCTGTGTATCTAACTTCACACCCTTCGGTTTGTTCTGAAAAGCGCAATGTCATCAAAGTGTGACATTGCACCCAGTCCATGATGTTCTTCTTATGTGTTCCCCACCATCTTGCTAGCGTTGATTTTAAAGCTTCATCTAGTGCCAACATTCATTGTTGTACTGGTACAATTTCTTCAAATTCGGATAAGAATGTTTCTAAATGATTTAAACCATCAAATGTGGGTAGATTGTTTACTTCTGTGCCAATCCAATGAACTTACCTGATCAATCTAGCACAACTTTTCCTAGAAACCTCATACATTTTGTTCTTCCAGTTCTCTAGTGCTTCTTCTGAATCTGATGAGCATGCGTTGTCACTTCGCCAGCTTAAGTTCCCATCTGTTGTAGGATTAATGTAATCCTATTGTCTTACTGTCAATTTATATATGTTTTCTAGTTCATAAGCATGGTCTTCTTCTCTTATGGGTTCAGTGTATCTGCGACCTTCATCAGGATCCATAGGTGCAATGACCCTAAGGCCATCACCTTTGAATGACATTCCTCTTTTCTTTAAGTCAACAAAAATGGAAAGTTTGAAAGCCCAATCAATTCCTAACAACGTATGATAAGGAAAACTATCATCAACTATCTCAATCACCTCGAAATTCGCAAATGTCCTTACCCCATTGATTCTCACAGGGACATGCTCTAGTCTCCCAAAGGGGATTACTGCCTGCTGATTATCCATCCTAAGCCTGATAGGGGAATAAATTAACTTAGGTTTTCCCATCAACGCCCAGGTCTTCTTCATCATAACATTGACTTCTGACCCTAAGTCGAGGACCACATAATCTATGTCATAATCTCCAATCTGAGCATTAAGGTGTAATTCCTTATTTGTCCTTCTCTTTTTGGATACTTGATGTACTTATTTATTTAGCAGAGGAGCTATCCAACCTATCTCATACTGTCTAATTAAATTTTGTAGTTCTTGTACAACTCTTTCATCCTTAATCAGATTAATGCAAGTACATAAGAATTCCATAAGTTTCTTACCTCTTTTCCTTCTCCAGATGATGCAGACTGATCAAATGCCAAAGGAATTCCACATTCTCTCACTTCTGGTTGTGTCTTTGATGAAGAATCATGATCTCTTCCAAATTATTTTCTTGCCTCTTCAAATGTCTTTTTTTCTTGCCTCGGATCAAACACTTGTGTCTTCTCTGTAGCTCTTCCGACCCTTAATTCTTCTGTAGACTTTTCTAGGGTCACTTTGTCTTCTCTTGTAACAACGCCTCCTCTAGTGATAAAAACTAATCTAGGATCCTCTCCGCAAGGTTCTGCTGATATTAGTTGTACTTGTTGGTTTCCTCCTCATCTCTCTTGAAGCTTGTCTAACAACACAGGGCAATCATCAATGACATGTTCAAATGAGTTGCAGTAGCTGCAAGTGGTACAAGGGTTCTGACAATCCCTTTCCAAGTGACCTAGTTGTGTGCAGTTATAACAAATAATCTGACCTTGACCTCGACCCATGCCTCCTCCTCCTCCTCTTCCTATGAATCCACCACGAGGGTTGAAGTTTCCTCTTCCTGGTGAGTTAAACTGCGTAGCATTTCCTTCATGTTGTACTTCACCTTGAATCCTATATGTATCTCTTGATATTTCATGCAAGAGGTCATACGCCCTACAGTATTTCTCATTATGCCCCACATATTTACAAAATGTGCAGTAAAGGTTTGTAGGTGTCTGGACATATTTTTGCATGCAATATCATTCAGTAGGGTGATGTCTATTTCTACATAACTCGCACGAGGATAGAGTAATCTGCTTCAAAGGGCTCGGAGCCCCAGAGGCCAAGTACTCATGAATTAGGGGACAATGCTCCTTATCGTGGCCTTCTGATTTGCATCTGATACACCAGATATCGTCTCTTTTATCTTTTCCCTTGTCTTTATTCATATCTTCAACTTGCAGAGATAATATAGTTAGTTGAATCAAAATTTGGCTCATACCTAAGTTGGATTCTCCCATAGGGGTTGAATCTAGTTTCATGGCGATCTTCAATGCCTCAGCCTGCAAAGCAACCTTCTGTTGCATCGGAGGAACTCTGATGTGTGGTCAGAGGGCCGAAATGAACCATTCCTTGTTCTGCTCGTCTGGGATCTGAAAACTCAATTGGTCTATTAAGGTCTTAATCCTTTGATCAAACTCCCAAACAGGTTCATCTACTTTCTTCTTGATTTATTTTATTTTTGTAATGAATTGTGACTTCGACTTGGGTTTCTTGAATTCTGCACTCAACGTAGTCTTGATCTCGTTCAGCGGTTTAGGTTTTGCAACTCCGTTAACAAAATTCATGTACCAGCTCAGTGCACGGTCCCTCAAGGTAGTACTAAACTAAGCTCTCTTAATTTCTTCTCCATTGACTTGCTTACTACTCCATATAGACTCGCATAAGAACCAGTGTTGATCAGGATCTTCAGATCCATCTCCTCTAAACATAGGTAGCCTCATTTCATCTGCCATAGATCTTCCTAGGTTTCTTGACTGAGTATGTACTGAACTACTGGTAATAGTTCTCTGAGTTCTCTGGTAACTCTGACTACTTTGGTTACTTAACGCTACTAAAACAACAGAAGGAGTAATAGTACTTACTTCGACAGTCAATGCAGTTCCTGAAGTCTCTAACTCTTCTCGGTGAGGTTCTTCAGTCTTCTCTTTCTCTGCTCCAATGGATCCTGATTGTTCCTCGTTCAATAGCTCTTGTTATTCTCTATTGTAGAATCCTTCATCCTATGCTAGTGGTTCTTGGCTCTGCTCAAACAGGTTTACTAGAGGAACCTCTCTGAAAGTTCTCCCACTGCGCGTATGTCCCACCTATGTGTCATTGTTGTTGTCACTGCCTGACTTTTTGAAAATTATCTCTTCAACCAATTACTGTATCTTCAAGATGTTCTTCTCATGCAATAGCATCTTGATCTTCAACTTCAAAAATTGTAAAATTTTTCCTCTAGGTCCTTTAAAGAGATACATCTCTGCTTGGCTATATGACTCTACTTTGTCAATAGAAAACTCGGTAATGTACCCTCCAATAATTCTATCAAAACAGTGGTCTACTACTCTTGAAACGACATTATCAACTCTCTTGACCTTCGTGATCAGTGCCGACGTCCAAACCACAGGTGGTCTAAATCTGATCTCAAACTGGGTATCTTCTAGTCTGGCTAACCACTCGTATAGTTCTTTATGAATTCCTCCAAAGAAAATCTCATGTATATTAGTAAAGATATACCTTCCCAACCAATCCTCTGCACTCAAGATAGGGTTCTTGTTCTGAGCTTCGATGAAGTCTCTCTCTTGTTCTTCTATCCACTTCTGAATCTCTGTCTTCAATGGAAACCACCTTGACATTACCTCAAGAAGATCCCGATCCCGACAACGGAACCATTTGTTGGCATAGGGGTAGACCCAGGGTTCAACTCTAACTTCGCACCAACAATACCTAACTACTATCCCTTTCTGCAACACCTGCGAAGCATATGCAGTCTCACCCGAAGTAGAAATAGGGGGTTGCATGACATAGGTGTCTACAACCAAAAGAAATGCAAGTGGATTCAAAGGAACAACACACATAGATCTAGTTATTATTTACCTCCCTTAGGCCTATTGTGTGAGGTATATCTTATATCTAACACAATAATGCAATAATAGAATAATAGAAAGCAAAAGAACACAACATCAATCACACAGAACAAGAAGATATACGTGGTTCAACCTCTCCCTAGGGCTACGTCCACAGAACTGTGTTTCTTGATATTAGATGAAAACATACAGTTCTATCTGCGCACTTAGCTTGTAGATATCTCTCTCTTTCTCTCTTCTCTATATCCCCTCCCTGCGCACCCAACGGAAGATATTACAATACAAACTACTATCACATCCAACATTTCTCTCTCTCGCTCAACACACAATAGTATCAACAAGAATGATTATCCACATCACGAAGAACCCCTCTTCTCTCATCAACATCCTTATTTATACATTACAATGACTCTCAGACAACCTTAGGTAGAAACTTAGGTGTCAAAACCCTAGATGATAAAACCCTAGGTCCACTTGACCCGCGTTTTCAGGGATTTTCTAGCTTGTCGTTCCTTCTTTCCCGCAAGGTGCTCCAAAGCACTCGTTGACGTCTTCTTCCACTTTCTAAGTTGTCCACGATCTATCTTCCTTTTTGATCTGTCATCCTCGATCTTCTCATTCAACGAATAACTTTCCCTTACTTTGCTCCTTCTTTTCTGCTTCCTTAACCACTTCAACCCAATATCAGTCAATGTGCCTTCTGCGCAGTTCGTATTTTGTCTTTGTTCCTTAATCTTTTCTTTCTTCCATAACCAAGGTCCAACACATGCTCAAGAAGGACACTGAAAAATTCAACCTCTTCATAGTCTTTTCATAGGATGCACAAAAGGCCACTGCAACCATTGCAACCTCAACACCTTCTATCCAACAAAAGTAGATTGCAAAAGAGAAAGAAGATATTGTTTCTTCACCTACGATGGTGCTTACACAATACCCTGTCAATGCCAGAGACAACAGGTTGGTGGAACAGATTCAACCGCACCAGCAACAGGTTCGTGACAACCTTCCACAAACCAAGCAGCGCAACTTCTCTAGCAAGGCACGTAGCTCACCAAGATTCAAATTAAGATTCAACAAATGTGTTCCCCTCTTCCCTGGGCACTCAACGCAATGGAGACCATTTCTTCCTAAAGGGGAAGGATTGATCCAGGTGGATATTGGTGGCCACCCACCTATTCCAAATTCCAACTGGCTCATCTTGACAATTTTCAGTTCAACACGTTTCTTTGTAATGGGGACATTTCTTTGTAATTGTGGGTTCTACACTTTCAGGGCTGTCCTGAAGCTCTACACAACATCCAGGTAGATAATGGTGGCTACCCACATATTCCAACTGGCTTATTTTGAAATTTTTCATGTGAATACATCTTTTTGTACTTGGAGGGCCGTTTTGGGGCCCTAAATAGTGTTTTCTTGGCTTGCCACAGTCAAACTATAGTCATAGTCAAATTTTGACGACATAATGCGTAGTTATCAAAAAGACCTTTCCAATGGGCTATCACACACCTAAAATGGAGATCGTATGAAAAAGTTACGACCCCAGGAAGTTGATGTACTACTTACCCCAACATGACCCACATGACTTTTGGTGCTTTATCTCCTAGGGTTAGGTTTTTGGATTTTTTCATGTTTATTATAAAAATACCTTCAGAGCCTCATTGTACTCATCTTCTTGCGAATGAGCATAGCTATCACATCTCTTCTCATAGATACACTACCACTATTCTAGCGAGTCTTTCACTTTGTATTTTTACAGTCTCTGTACATTTCTTTCATTAATATAAATCATGTATTATTGTATTTCTTTGTTTTTGGTAATATTTATGTGAACTTCATTGTAATATATCTTCTTTCATTTCGTTCCTCTCATAAATCTGGATTAGAGAGAGAGAGAGATACGGGTAGAGAGGGGGGGAGAAATACAAGAGAGATAGTGGTAGGGGAGGGAAGAGAGAGAGAGAATGGAGAGAAATAGATGGAGGAAGAGAGAGTGGCAGAGGGAGGAGAGAGAGGGAGAAAGAGATAAGGGGAGAGAGAGAGAGAGATGGGTAGGGAGAGAGAGAGAGAGAGGGGGGGGGAAGAGAGAAGGAGGGAAGGAAGGACAAAAGAAGGGAGAGGGAGTGTGGAAATGGAGGGTGAGGGAGAGATAGAGAAAGAGAGGGAGGGTGAGAGGGGGGAGGGGGAAGAGTGGGGGAGAGACAGAGGGAGAGAATGGAGAGAAATAGATGGAGGAAGAGAGAGTGGCAGAGGGAGGAGAGAGAGGGAGAAAGAGATAAGGGGAGAGAGAGAGAGAGATGGGT
>ML788185.1:454608-464993 GCA_009831015.1 Picea engelmannii | reverse complement strand
CCCATCCAACATTGTCCTGAATATACACGAGTACAGTGACTCCTATAAGACTACCAATGCAAATACCACAATACCAATAGTTGAAGAATGAACTCTTATGCTTCTTCTCTATCGGGTCGTCCTCTTCAAACTGATCTGCACCAAATGCTTCTAAACAGGGTTTGTGGCCTCCTTGCCCCAAAGCAACCAAGTAGATTGAGAAGAAGAAAAACCCAATCTGATTCAAACTCTTCAAAGAGGCCGATAAAGTGACCAAAATTAATCCCTGTAACAACCCATTTCATGCAGTGTTTGTTATTCGGGCTACATTCACGAGGTTAAAGCATAAAATAAACAACTATTTTCAAACCCTGTTGTCCTTTTAAATAGGAGTTTAATTCGCCCAAATATATAGCAAAACCTTCCTGTATCCATCAAAACTTGCACAAATTCACTGGGCAAGCAATTGTACAGATACCGAATTATCAATTTCTTCATGTTAAAACATTAGATAAAATGCCAATGAGGTGCCAGATCCTGAAATATCAACCCAATAAGGTAGTGATAAACCCGGCGCTAACAAAGGGTTTGTCCTTCAAGATAGATTCGTGGAACGTAACGTCCATGTTGGTTTTAGTGGCTGGTCCTGACATACCCAATCCTCGAGCAATCAGATGAGGTTTCATGCTGGCAATATGGGATTCACCAACTGCTAAGCTTTCCATTAATGTTCCATTTTGGCTGCGGTCTGCCCTGGCTGTATAGCATGAATTTCGAAGGAGCCCTGGCTGTATAGCATGAATTTCGAAGGATGGGGCAATGAGATTGACTGCAAATTCTGGGTTGTTTTGGCCTTTTCTCTCAAACCTGCCATCTGAGTAGAAGGAAGTCCACTCAAACCCCTCATTTCTGGAAACATTTTCGAAAAGGAAAAAGCAAAACAGAAATTACTTACCAGCGTCTAGCTGCTGGATGCCCCTGCTGTATAGCATGCGTTTCAAAGGGATGTGATTCGGTGCAAATCCTAGATCGTTTAAGCTAAATAATTACCTGTCAAACCTAACACCTACGTAGAAGGAAGTCCACTCCCTTGGGGTATGTTTCTTGAAGCACTTCAGAAAACTAAAAGAAGAAAAAAATACTAACCAACCTTTAGCTGTGGTCTGCCTTAGCTGTTTCACATGGGTTTCAAAGGAATGAGATTCGGTGCAAATCCTAGATTGTTTTGGCCAAATAGTTACCTAAACCTAATACCTACGCAGAAGGAATGCCACTCAAACCCCTCGGGATATGTTTATAGAAGCACCTTGAAAAAGAAAAGAAAATACTAACCAGCAAATAGATGACAGAAGACAGGGCAATGGTCCAATAACGACCCAAATACGAATCTGCAACAAAAGCTCCGAGGAAAGGAAGCATGGACGCCACACCTGTCCAGACATTCACATTCTTTGCTGCAGTAGCAGTACTCTCATCCATAACATCTGTAAGGTAAATCACCAAGTTTGCAAGAATGCCTGCATACGCGAACCTTTCTGCTATCTCCACTCCTGTGAAGAAGATGAATATAAAACATATGGACGAAACACAACAGCTACTACAATACAAAGACAATCAAATACGCAAGAGAATAGAATTGAAATGAATTCATACCAATTACGAAGAGCGATGCTTTCCATCGTCCAGTATGAGCTCTGCTAACAGAGCGTCCATGGAGATCCACTGATCCATCTCCAACAAAACTAGTGAAGGAGGATGAGGGATCCTCTTCCATTGCTGTGTGCTCAGATAGTTTCCATTGATTCCTTTTAATAATAACAGAGAGAAGCCTGTAGTTAAACGCAAACTTCACTTCACGATTAGTTACCACGACTGAGGCTACAGTGACTGTAGAGTACTCCACGATGAGCTACTCCTTTGACTTTCAAGTGAGTATTTCACCTCAAGCCTTATAGGACAGTTTTATTTCTCCATAAATGGCTCCCACCCTCAACCTCCTCTTTCGTACTCCCACCCTCAACTTCTTTATGAGATTTTTTGAACCAGTGACATGATGGGATTAAACAAACCAACTAACCTTAAGTATAAACTATTTTTTTTTCTCAACAGGAAAATTCCTCAATTATATTGATATATAATATGTTCTATGACAAAGATTTACAATCTCAGCTGTAGGGTCCACTGTCATATGAATCTTTCTCCTATAGTGGTCTTTCAGCCAGCAAAAGGAGAAATAAGATGAAAACTAAAGAAAAGAAAAAAACTGCTATGAGTTTGAAAATTACATAAAAAAAAGTTTAAGTCCCGAGAACTAGCTGTCATATATTCTCAAAATATAAAATAAAAGAAATAGAAATTTTCTTTGCTCAGAAAGAGGTGTCCACTGAGTTGTTTATGAAATGCAGAACTTAAAAAAGTTTTAGGATATATGGCGGGCCCTCATGTCCATCTATCCAATGGTTGTATGTAATAATGCCAGCTTTTTTTTGGAGAGCTGTTTTTGATAGTTGATCTGTTGTTTTGTTGTGCTCATGATAGATGTGCTTGTAGCTAAGCTTTGTGAAAGTGGGTTGGAGAAGTCTAATTCTGTCCATCCAAGGCATGAGGGAGATGGCTTGTAGCTTGCTCGTTCAACCACTCAA
This sequence comes from Picea engelmannii, assembly GCA_009831015.1. Classification (NCBI taxonomy): domain Eukaryota; kingdom Viridiplantae; phylum Streptophyta; class Pinopsida; order Pinales; family Pinaceae; genus Picea; species Picea engelmannii. Next base: position 462,372 of record ML788185.1, on the reverse strand, counting down.
TAATAGTTCTGGAATCCCCAAGGATCTGAAGGACTTCAATATTTAATCTAGATGCCAAGTGTAGCGTGGCCCAGGCACCCAATAATTTTTCCCTAGTGTTGGTACCCGGACCACAGTTGAAGGTCCATCTGTAAAATGATTTTTTTGTAATTTTGATTAGTCCTTTAGCTCTGCTCTGAGTGCCATTTGACTGCGTTGCTCCATCGAACCACCCCATTGGTATGTCCTCTATATCAGGTGTCCGCTTTGTTTTATGTAGTGTTGGTTTGCTAGTGTGAATATCTTTTCAAAATTTATACATTCCAAGTGTTTTGTATGCAATAGAGCTTGTGGATGGGGTCCCATTTTCAAAGATTTTTTTGTTCATGACCAACCAAATGGACCGACAAACCAGAGAAGGGAGATGTATTAGGTTGTGTTCCCTAGATGACCAATAATCAAAGCAGGTTGTGAGTGAAGTCTCGTCCCAAATACTTTTTAGGTTTTGTTCCAGTGTAATTATGTCCCACACTTGTCTAGTGAATGAACACTTAATAAACATATGGGTTGATGTTTCTTCATCATTGTGGCACAATTGACAAATATTTGGGCCAACCCAGCCCTTTCTTTGGAGAATATCCCAAGTGTTCAATTTGTTTTCAATCAAGAGCTAGGTGAATAATTTAATTTTGGGTGCTAAGTGCTAGGACCAGAGTTGTTTCCTTCAGCGACTAATGTTTGTATTCTAGAGCATATTTGTAATCGCTGCATAGACATTCTTTACTGTTAAGTATCCCGAACAGTTGCCCCCTGACCACAACATCTGATCATTGGTATCATTAAGTGGTATGCCCGAGCGAGATAATTCCATACAAAAATTTTCCCAGCAAAATGCATGCTCTGCATTGAGTTCGAGTTCGGTGCTGGTAATCCACCTATCTGAAATAAAACCGGATCTGGAGCTACCTCTGGCTTGAAAGAGATGTCGTATTTTTTTTGTATTTAAATGTGCTATCAACTGTGGGGGGAGATAAGAGGCTTTGTCCAAGCCTAAAATGCAATCGTTGCTGAGTATAATGGAGTGACCAGAGCCTGGTTTCCAACAAAGCCATTGTGTTAACCAAAATTTTGACTTTGCTAGGTTTCTCCAGAACTCTGAGGCCACCCTAGTGGTGGCAGTTGCATTCCGAAGCCATCTAACAATTGTGGTATGGGGGAGATGTTTATCCTTGATGACAAAGTGCCAAATGCATGGCTTAGTCAACACACGCCAACGTGAGTTGACCGCCAATGCTTTGCTGAAGTGGAAGATGTTTTTGATCCCCCATCCTCCCTTTTATTTTTGGTTTTGCCAAAGATTCCCAGTTGCAGAGATGTTGACGGGAGTGATCAGAGCTGCCCGACCAGAGAAAATTATAGGTCAATCTTCGTAGTTTATCAATAACAATAGCAGGGATGGCTGTTAGAGCCATCCAATACACTGGTTGTCCTTTTAGGACAACTTTAATGAGTGTAAATCGACCTCCTAAGGAGAGCCACCTCGTGCACCAATGTCCAGTGTTTTTTTCAACTTTTGCTATGAGCTAGTTCCAGTCCGTCGGTTTACAGGAATCAACTTTGATAAAATATCCATATATTTGAGACCTATAGAAAGATGTATAAAAATGTAAGGAAATATTTCTTTTAGTTGTTTCAAAGTTTGTTGATGCAAATTTGCATAGTGGAAAGTCGATTTTGTCCACACAAGTATAAACTACTTATACCTACCTATTTGTCTTAATATAATAGTTGTACATAATTCAAAAAAATAAATTTTACAAATCTATTTTATAATAAGAGATAAATTTTACAAATCTATTTTATAATAACAATTATGACATAATATGTTTGAAAAATTAAAATTGAACTACTCTTACCTGAATTGTAAGGTTATGTAATATATGATTGAATTTTTTTATATGATATAGAAAAATTACATAATTTAAAATTGGAAAAGTAAATAATAAAAAATAATAAAATAAAAAATAAAAATTATAAAATCATTTTAAATAAGTTTTTATCTAATACTTATTTATGATAAAAGTATTTAAAATATTAAAATGATAAATAAAATTATTTAAAAAAAAAAAAAGAAATTTTAATAATAAACTCTTTATAAAACTTGATAATTAAATGACCCATAAATGAATCCAAAACAAATTCCCTCAAAATTTAAAACAAATTTAAAACAAGGAAATTTCAATAACAAAATGACCCATAAATGAATCTAGAACAATTTCACTCAAAATTTGAAACAAAGAAATTTCAATAACAAACTCCTTATAAAACTTTGACAATTAAATTACCCATAAATGAATCAGAACAATTTCACTCAAAATCTGAAACAAAGAAATTTCAAAAAAAAACTTATAAAACTTGAGAATTGAATAAACCATGTAATGAATCCCAGACAATTTCTCATGGCATTATCTCCAGCCTATAATGGAAATAATATTATAGCAAGGTTTAAGTGCAGAGCATTCTAGGTCTTCACCCGTACTATTTTTTCCGTTTTCTTTGAATCTCCATAAACCCTAAAATCTGTCACATAATTTAGAGGATTCTGACAAGATAGACATGCCTTTGAAGTAAAAATAACAAAACAATTAACGATCATAGCAGTTTCCCATACTTAATATCTATCTGGCTGTGGCTTATTGGTTGGGAGAGGGGTGTATTCGTAAGTACAGTGACCTTCTTTGCGTAAGGGAAGGTGTTTGTACGAAATGAAAGTCGATAGAATATTCTATCCTTATTTGCAGAGAGCGAATGATGGAGACTGATTGGATTTTTTCATGAGATTTAAGAAAAATCTATTTTCTTTTCATGGAATTGTAAATTTTAGCTGTGCAGATAAAATTGTAAATTCGAAGTGTTTAAATTGCATAGTCCAATGCATCAGTTTTTCGTAAATTGTAAATTCGAAGGGATTTTTGAGACATCAGTGAAATCAAAAGCGGCAATCTCCTCTGTGATATCAGGGAAATTTAAATAACTGGGGGTTTTGCTACGTCAAATCGAAAAGGGCAGAGTTAGACGAGTTATCCAGCTACTCTTTCATTTCGGAATATTGATCGTGGAAAATGCAAAGAATCTTCCTACAGTCTTTATCGAAGAACGATTTACCGCCATAAACAATCATTTTCACAAACTGAACTGTAGGAAAATGCAAAGAATCTTCTTACAGTCATTATCGGAGAACGATTTACAGCTATAAACCATCATTTTCACAAAGGGATTTTAAGAGAGAAAAAAATCTCGATTTCCAGCCTACTTGAAATCATCAGATAGAAATAGCAAAAGAATTAGAGTACCATATAAAACGATGCCTGGAAGCTGTACGTCTGCAACTCTCGCTCGCACTCTCCCAGCTTTCATCATTCGCTCGCTAAAAAGTTATCCTTAAACCGTGAGAAAAAGAAAAATTTGTAAGTCGGGGAAGCTTTTGGCCATGACCTAAAATGACATAAATCCCATCCATAAAACCCTAGGTACGCCAGAAAGGCACGGAAAATCAAACCCTGGGATCTGCAAAATCCATCATGCACTACATTACTGAGTACTTCCCTTGAAAATATAGGTAACTGTAACATCCTCAATCGAAAGCCGCGGATCTGAAAGCCTTTGACAGAACGTTTATGCTGATTATGAACTCATACAACCTGACAAACTCAGGACGAGACCCGGTCGAGGTACCACTATATGAAGAAGTTAAAGTCAATTGCAGATGAAGTTTCATTGCAATTCGTTTGAAAATAAGAATATTTTGATGGTATGGTAATCTTACTGATAATTTAAAGCCTGCAACATAAACCATACATCTATTTGAGAGACCCTCAAACAGAAACCCTCGCTGTGAGATTTGGTAAATCAACAAAAACATATGTGCCAAAATTCTGGTAATGACCGGCACTTCGGTGATTAATCTTTTCCTCGAAAACTAGTTCATTTCTTGGAAACTGTTTTGGCTATCCTGAAAGAAAGGGTGTATCATCCGCCCATAAAAGCTTTTTCTAAGGGAATATAGCTGGTTTCTTCTGTTTGCCATCGCATTAATTTAAAGTTAAATAAAATTGTTTTAAGTTTTGTTTTTTTTTCATCAGAATTTTGTCAAATAAATTTTGGATGAAATCACAATTTTGTTGTTAAATTGTATTTTTAATACATAAATATGCTTAAAAACCTTTAAAGCATTCAGATTATACAGTTTTAACCACTCAAATCTGCAATTTTAACAAATTCTCCCCAAATTACAGTCCACCAAAAATATAAAACAACAATTAGACTACAACAATATTTTAGTATTTTTGTAAATCTTCTTCGAAATTTTTGAAATTAGATCAATATTTTAATATCTTTGTAAATCTTTCTTGATATTTTTGGACTTACCCAGCATCTGCAATTGCACGGAAGAGACTATTCATCCCAAACGGGTTTGTGGAAAATTGTGGAAAATTTTGGGCAAACTTCAACTTCTAATTTATCTCTCCAAGAGGAATAATCTATGATTTTATTGGTCAATTGAGTATTGGTGGGCTAAAGAAGTTTTGATTTCCAATCCAATTTTGAGAGATCCACTGGGAATTTTTAAAATTTTAATTTTAACCCAGTCCTAATAAGAATAAGTTGAAAAATTTTCAAGTCTAGTCAAATCACACTTTTCACCAATCAAATATGAGATAATTTATTTTTTAACATATGTATATATTCATATTTTTCAATTTGTAATGTTGAACATTATAAAAATATAAATTTTAAGTAATTAATACAAAAGTAAAGTGTTTTTTATTCATAACTGATTACTAGAATAAGTACACTTATTAAAGATTCTCCATGACACTAAAGATAGGTGAGAAATCAACTCAAATTTGAATCATAGGAAATATGTATAAACATTAAGTTGAATATAAAAATTAGTAAGTAAATAAGAAAATATAAACATAGATAAAATTTAATCACAAAGTCATTAGTTCATGTTAAATATAAAAATTGCAAAAGTAAATAAACATTAAGATAAATATAAAAATTAGAAAGTAAATAAAAATATATAAAAACATACAAAATTTAAAATATTGTTTTCATAAAACAATAAAATAAAAATATGTAAAATTGATTACATTAAAATAGAAACATTAGAAACATTACTTGGAAAGTCACAATAACTTTTTCTTATAATTTTTTTATTAAATAAAAGTCAATCATAGCATGTTATTTTTAGAAAAATTCATATTAATTGTTTTTAATTTTATAAAATTTTATTTTAAAAATAAAATGATACTATGGATTTATGTCCCATTAATAATTTCTTTGACTAATCAGAAAATGAAATGAATCAAACTTTACAATTCTAAATTTTATTTCAATTTAAAAAAAAAATAATTTAATAAATTGTTTTTAAAAACATGGAAAAACTTTATAAAACATTATAACACTAAACTAAACTAATGCAAAATTAAAAACCTTTAACTTGCAAATGAAGAGTACATACCCCTTTGGCAAGGATTTATTGGCAAGGATTTATAAGATACTTGTGAATGTTGCAATCCAACTATTTTTTTATGAGTTTTGAAAAATATCATAACAATAAAGGTTAGTTTTTCTTTAATAATGTTATTGTTATTTTGTGGAATACTTCTATTTTGGAGGAGCACATTTTCACTTGAATGTTCAATTATAAAGATATTTAATTTTGGGATGAATTTTGGAAAATATTAAAGGGATAAGGGCTAGGTTTTGTTCAATGATGTTAAAGATATTTTATTTTGGGATGAATTTTGGAAAATATTATAAGAATAAGAGCTAAGTTTTGTTCAATGATGTTATTATTGTTCTCTATAATTTTAAAATTGATGACTTACATGTGGTACAATTTTTTTAGGAAATGTGGATGAAATTCATCCTTATACTCTCTTGGCATCACCAATATTGCTTGACATTTGATTTTGACTTGAAAATAACAACATTCAATTATTTCTTATTTGTATAGGCTCCCATATTAAGAGAGCATCCAAGAAAGGGGTGAGGGCACTAGATCGTGCAAGACTTGGCATAATCTCTCACGATAGTACAAAGTAATTTGATTGAACTATCATGCGATACAAAGTATTGAATAATGGATTTCTCTAGATGAGATATACAAACTCAGTATGTGCACTCCATGTCCTATTTGGTAAAATTAGGTGTAGAAGTATGATAAATCCATACAAATTTACAAATCAATATGAATATGCCAATACCTCATTAATCACATCTCTCTTCAAGAGAAGTCCAAGGAGTAACAAAAGACACTAGAGCCTACAAGAGACACTAGAGCCTCTTGTATCTAGAAACAAAATGGATGAATTACCTATGTATAGTGTGATAATTTAAAATTGCCTATAAGGTGTGTTCTTTGCATGGTTGCTAGTGTTTTAAAGCTTTCCCTTCAAGGATTGTATATCTTAATTGACATCCATAGATGACACATGTTCAAATTATTGTTAATGTGAGATACTTCATCATTTAATTTCAAAATGTAGTTTTGTTCATGGGTGTTGTACTTCATTTAGGACAAACTTACTTTAATGAGATCAATTGGAATGTTGGTGATGTGGATCCCATTGGCCATTTCCACTACAAAGGGGTTTAACACTAGTAATTTGTTACTCTATATATTGTATGGAAAATGTAGTGTGAAGTTACATTTAATTTTAGTGTATCCTTTAATTTCTTATAGAAAGTATATGTGCCAAAATTCTAGTAATGACCAACACTTAAGTGATTAATATTTTGCTCCTAAATTCATTCATTCTTTGAAAAATGTTTTGGCTACCTTGAAAGAAATGATGTATCATTGACTCATTAAAGCATGGGTTGATGTCACCGACAATTCCATCTTGCCCCAATGGTCTACAGATGGAGTAATGGTCAAACAACCTGCAATATTTTGAGACTTGTGTAGATTGTCCTTGAAATTTTGTGTCTTGAGATCAATTAATGAAAGAGAACCTAATCCCTCAAAGAATTAAACACCATGAGGTACACTATAAGACAACAACTTATAGCATTATGCTATGGAAATTTTTTTAATTTTTATTTTAATCCAGTTAAACAAGATAAAAAAATTGTGAAGTCATGATCATATCACCCTTTTTTACCAATCAAATTTGAAGCAATTTATTTTTAACATATTTATATATTCCTATTTTTCAATTTGTAATGTTAAACATTATAAAGAATATAAATTTTAATGCAAAGTTAAAAAGTTTTTTTTTGCAAAGTCAATATAACCTGCCTATAGGCATGAATAATAAGTCATGTAAGCCTATCCTATTTAGGACGATTACAAATTCTCCACTACACTAAAAACGTGTGAACAATGAACACAAATTTTGATCATATTTTTTTAAAATAAAAAAAAAAATATGTTTTTTTAAAGATCAAAATAAGAGGATTATATAATATAAGTATAATATATGTGGAAATTATACCTTATACAACTAAATATTTTGAAACTATATTTAATTAATATTAAAAAATTAAGTTAGATTTCAATATTTCATGCAATAATTTCAACACTACATGCAATGATTTCAATATTAAACATACCATTTAAAAAATATTGCATTTAGTGTTTGAAGCAAACAATGCACCATCTACATGATCTGTGAATGTCAATAAAAATTAAGTACTCATTAAGAATTAAAAAAATATTTTTGAATTAAAAATAAATTTGGAAATTAAATAAATTATATATATATATATATA
>ML788185.1:432935-454421 GCA_009831015.1 Picea engelmannii | reverse complement strand
ATGATTAATAATAATAATGTTTGGTATTAAATTATAAAGTATAGTAAAAAATAAAAATTATGTATCAAACATAATTAATCATTAAAATAAAATTAATCATTAAAATATTATTTTAGTCATTTAAATTTAAATAAGTTTTTTAATAAAAACAAGAGAAAAAAATGTTATAAGTAAGGATTTTGAAATGATATTTAATTAATAAATGAAAAAATAAATTATATTTTAATATTTTAATATGTTGTATTGATTTCAACAATAAATGTATTGATTTCAATATTCAATGCAATAATTTCAACATTAGATGCATTGTTTTTAGTGCACTTATAGACACATCGTTTAAAAGAATGGTTAAAATGTTGAAATAGTAAAAACAACATTTCAATATGTGAATAAAAATAGTGACAATTCTGGGTTATATTCACATTACATTTCAATATTTTTATGTGGGGGGAATATTAAAAAAAAACATAATAGAAAACATATTATGTTTTCTCTAATATTCCCCCACTTTAGGGGTGGGGGGAATAATAGAGAAAACATAATAGAAAACATATTGTGTTTTCTCTAATATTCCCCCACTCCCACCTTGTGGGGGGAATATTAGAGAAAACATAATAGAAAACATATTATGTTTTCTCTAATATTCTCTAATTTTGGTAATTTACTATTTTTAGTAGTTTTTCACTTCCAGAGCCGTTTTGAGGCCCTAAACAATGTTTTTTGGGAAAACGGGGAGAAATATGGATGCTCATTTTCTACTTCCCCCAAAATGAATCTCCTCGACGATACCTTTCCAACGAGCTATCATAAGCTTAAAACGAAGATCGTATGCAAAAGTTGTGACCCCGAGAAGTTGATGTACTAACTTACCCAAACGAGACCCACATGACTTTTGGCACTTCATCTCCTAGGGTTAGGTTTTTTAATGTCTAGGGTTTTGGGCATTCCTGTTTATTGTAAAAAGGCCTTCAGAGCCTCATTTTAATCATCTTCTTGCAAATGAGCACAACCGTCACATCTCTTCTTAGAGATAAGTTGTCACATTCCAACAAGCTTGTTTCCGTTGCATTTTACAGTTTTAGCTTATTTCCTTATTGACTGGAAAACCAATTTTATTGTATCTTTGTTATTTTGTGTTAAGCACCCGTTGTTAATAATCTGTAGTCATTTCGTTCTGCTCATAAAATCTGGATCAGCCCCACTCTCATATATGATGGTATATGAGGGTGACATTTCAATATGTTGAAATAGTAAAAATGACATTTCAATATGTGAATAAAAATAGTGACAACTCTCAGTTATATTCACATTACATTTCAATATTTCAATATTTCTATATGTTGCATTGATTTCAACATTATATGCATTGGTTTTAGTGTAGGCTATACACATATTGTTTAAAAAAATGTTTAAAATAGTGAAATAGTAAAAGAAATATTTGAATATACAAATAAAAATAGTGACAATTGTGAGGTTATATTCAAATCAGATTTCAATATTTTAATATGTTACATTGATTTCAATATTAGATGCATTGTTTTTAGTGTTAGTTGTGGATATTCCATTTAAAATGATGGTTAAAATATTGAAATAATAAAAGCAATATTTCAATATGTGAATAAAATTAGGGGTATAGTAAAAAGATATATCAAATATATCAGATTTCTATATTTTAATATGTTACATTGATTTCAATATTAGATGCATTGTTTTTAGTGTTAGTTGTGGATATTCCATTTAAAATGATGGTTAAAATATTGAAATAGTAAAAGCAATATTTCAATATGTGAATAAAATTAGGGTCATAGTAAAAAGATATATCAAATATATAAATGAATAAAAAAATTGATTTAATGGTAAAATTAATATCATTATATTAATCACTTAAATTTAAATAATTATTTTAATAAAAATAGGGAAAAAGTGTTTCAACTAAACATTTTGAAATAATATTTATTTAATATTAAAAGATTAAATTAAATTCCATTATTTCAATGTGGTCCATTGATTCCCACATTAATACAATGATTTCAACATTAGATGCATTGATTTCAACATCAAATACATTGTTTCTAGTGTATGCTACAAACACACCATTTAAAAGAATGATTAAAATATTGAAACAATAATTTTTTTTTTTATAAAATTAGAATTGTGTGGTTATATTCACATTAGATTTAAATATTTTAATGTTGATTTCAACATTAGGTACATTTCTTTTAGTGTACATTGTGGACATACCATTTAAAAGAATGGTTAAAATATTGAAATAGTAAAAACAATATTCACAATGTAAACTTTGTAATTAACTACATTTCCACTTTCTTATAGTCACACCTGCTACTCAATAGTTAATGTAACCTAGTATAAAAGTAGCAATATTTTAGGATGACAATGTAAACTATTTGTAATTAACTACAATTTTATTATTCACAGTTTTCAACATTCAACATTGTTACTTTATTTCTATTCAATTGATTTCTCATGTTACTTTTGAAGTATACTTTTCCAATGAAAATTGTACTTTATATTAATTATAATATAAATTGTTTACATATAAGTTCTCAAAACGAACAGATCTTCCACCTTTTGCTTCAAAAATGAAAAGATATCTAAACATAGATCATTGCAAAGCAGGAACATATTACCCAACACTATAGAAAATGTTGAAAATCTTCATAGTCCTCTCAAACATTAAGGAGAAACCAACCTTACGACAAAAAAACTAAGTCTTGAATCACATACTAGAGAACTTAGTACATATGTAAAAAAAGAGTGGGGCCCTCTTACCATCCACCCATTGAATGTATGAAATATGTCCTAGACAAAGGTGAAGTGCCTTTTTTTTATTGTAGATCAACCTCCTTATTTTCTTCTCGATAGATCTGAGCAAAGGAAATGGATCCAAAGAAAGGGATGAGATCATTGATTATATCCTTCCATCCTTCTAGATTAGCCACCAAAATAGATCATTTTCTATTGAGCCATTCTATGAAGATATTGGAATCTCCCAGGACATATAACTCATAAATAGAAAGTCTTGTAGCAAGTAATAAGGTTTCCCAGGCTCCCATGAGCTCGACCCTGGATTTGGTGCCCCTGCCACAATTTAATAGCCATCTATATTATGAATGATCATCTATCTTTATGATTCCTCCCGCGCCACAGAAAGTTCCATTTTGTTGGGCAGCCCCGTCAAACCAGACAAGAATTTTATCAACAAGGAGATGAGTAGTAGAAATCCTGGGTCTTGTAACTTTTGTAAGTTTACTCTTCATGCCCACTGCTCCTATAACGGTTTAAACAACACACTGCACAGAAGGAATCCTGTCCTCGAAGAGTGCTTTATTCTAGTCCATCCATATATTCCAACAAGTAAAAGTGGGGAGGGCTTGATGGATAGAATTCTGTGAAGCCCAGGTGTGGAAGCACTCCACCAAGGTATTGCCTGTCCAACCATGATTGAGCTTCAACAATTTTTTAATCTCTTCCCATACCGTGGTAGTAAAAACACAGTTGATGAAAATATGATTGCTCGTTTCTCTTTGTTGTCTACACAGGTAACACATACCTTGTCCCTGCAATCCTCTATTCTACAAGTTTTCCCAAGTCAAGATTTTATTTTCAACTTAGAGCCACACAAAAAGTTTTAGTTTCAGAGGGCAATCACAGATCCACAAAATTATTCTCCAGCCACCTATCTTATTGATCTAGGTGGATATTGGTGGCCACCCACCTTTTCCAACTGGCTCCAAACAATTTTCTGGCAATTTTGGTAATTTACTATTTTTAGTAGTTTTTCACTTCCGAAATCGTTTTGAGGCCCTAAATGATGTTTTTTGGGAAAATGGTAAGAAATATAGAAGTTTCTTTGATATTTCCCCCAAAATGAATCTCCTCGATGATACCTTTCCAATGGACTATCATACGCCTAAAACGAAGATCGTATGTAAAAGTTACCACCCCGGGAAGTTGATGTACTAACTTACCCAAACGGGGCCCACATGACTTTTGGCGCTTCATATCCTAGGGTTAGGTTTTTGGATGTATAGGGTTTTTGGAATTCTTATTTATTGTAAAAAGGCCTTCAGATACTCATTGTAATCATCTTCTTGCGAATGAGCGTAGCCGTCACATCTCTTCTCAGATATAAGTCGCCACCATTCCAGCAAGCTTGTTTCCGCTGCATTTTACAGTTTCAGCTTATTTGCTTATTGAATAGAAAACCAGTTTTATTGTATATATTTTATTTTGTGTTAAGCACCTATTAATAATCTGTAGTCATTTCGTTCTTATCATAAAATCCAGATCAGTGGTATCAAAGCGGTTTGCTCCTTGTCGTCTTAATGCATGTCCCCAACGAGGTCAAAGTACAAAGAGTTGGGCTCGAGCTTGTTTCTCTCGAGGACAAAATATCTCACATGCCCAAGGGACCTCTCATGGAAAGAGAAAATAAAGATGATGGGACATGAGATCATTTCAAACTATTGATTGAGGAATCTCTCACGCAACAAAGGAATGAGATGATGGATAGTTTCGTGCAAATCCTTTGGCGGCTACCAACAGACAATGCATCTTCTTCGAGTGGAGGCGTCGCCCCCTTCAAGGTACAAATAAACTTCGATATTCCTATATTTGAAGGTCAGATAGAGGTAGATGCTATAGACAAGTGGTTGAATCTACTAGAAGGGTATTTTTCTATCCATAACTTTTTGAATAGAGAAAAGATTACTTTTGCACTCCTCAAAGTCGTTCCCCATGTCAAAGATTGGTGGGAAACTTTCTGTGATAAAAAGGAAACAAATGAACCCTCATTATTTACAGTCATGGCCACCTGGGAATCCTTCATGGATTCTATTAAGGAACAATACTACCCTATCGAAAGTTATGACGACCTGTATACCAAATGGACCACACTACGGCAAGAAAGAGACCAAGTAGTGCCATATTTCACAAATATCTTCCATACCTTGTGCACCAAGCTGGGTATCAAATATTTGGAGCGACATCTGGTGCTCAAGTATCGCGGTGCTTTTCATAGATACATCCAGAAAAAAATGGAACTTCTGGAGCTCTCATCCTTGGGCGCAACCTATCGATATGTTGTCAAAATTGAGTAGAAGCTCAAACAAAAGACGTGACAATTTGGGTGTGGGAACCTCTCACAAAAAAAGCCAATAAAGGGCAGCCCCAACCCATAGAACAAAGGACAGAGCAAAGATGGACAATATCAGGACAACCAGTCCAAGTCACAAGCAAAGAAGGACACTTGAAAGACAAAGAAAGATACCGGGAAGTGGGGTGAATTCCATAAGAGACCTTGGCATAACACTGATGACTATCGCTCAAAGCAGTTGCTAGTGGCCGAAGTAAAATCCTCTGAATAAGATGCGGTTTCTTACTCTGAGGCAGAACCAGAAAGGGGAAGACAGATCATTGAAGCGAAACCCAGTGCCACCGTTGCTACCACCAAGCTCCATCTTGGTGAACCAGACAAGAAAGAAGAAGGAGAGCGCCTCTTCCATTCACAGATGTGGGTAAAAGGCACCCTGCTGCACTTCATCGTTGATAGCAATAGCCATAAGAACCTCATCTCAGCAGAGGTCGTCAAGTGGTTGGCCCTACCAACAATGCCGCACCCACAACCCTACACCATTGGATGGCTCCGCCAAGGAAGCGATCTCCGTGTCAACCAACAGTACCGACTGTCGTACGACATCAAGCCCTTCAAAGATGAGGTATTGTGTGATGTTTCTCTTATAGAAGTTTGTGATGTTCTTTTGGGAACCTTATTTATGGAAATGTCATGTTGTATATGAGTCTAGGCCTCATAGTGTTGTTATTACTTTGAACAAGAAATTGTACAGGATAACTGAGGCAGTCCCACCTAGTGTTATATCCTTGATCTCTGCTAAGCAATGAAGGAAGGTCATCTCTCAGACGGGGAAGTTTGTCTTCTTCATGATTCACTCTAAGAATAAGAAAAAGATCACAACCACATCCAGGGTCTCTGCAGCCGACCTCTCTACACAGCAAAAGCAAGTAGATACGATTGTGGAAGAACACTCAGATACCTTCTCCTCACCTATCGGGGTGCCTCTGCACTGCCAAGTCAAGAACCCCATCGATCTGACCCCCGACGCACCACTGCCCAATGAGCTATTCTATCGCCGCTCTCTGTTATAGAATGAGGAGATCAAGCGATAGATCCAAGAACTGCTCCACAAGGGGCGCATCCATCCCATCTCATCACCTTGTGGGAGCCCAATCATTCTGGTACAGAAGAAATATAGAACTTGGTGACTCTGCATTGATTAACACACTCTGAATAAAATCACAGTTAGAAATCGGTACCCGATTCCCCAAATTGACGACCTCCTTGATCAACTCATGGGGGACAAATAATTCAGTAAGATTGATCTGAAGTCTGGCTACCACCAAGTCCTGATAGAACAAACATATGTATGGAAGACCGCCTTCAAGTCAAAGGAAGGCCTTTTTGAATGGTTGGTCATGCCTTTTGGTTTGACAAATGCTCCAGCCACTTTCATGAGGATGATGGATGATATCCTGCGACCATTCACCAATACTTTTGTAGTGGTGTATCTAGATGACATTTTCATTTACAACAATACTTGGGCCGAACACTTGTAGCATATTCAACAGGTTCAATACACCCTGCGGCAGCACAAGCTATACGCCAACTTGGAAAAATGCTCCTTCGACATGGACAGGGTCCATTACTTGGGCTACATCATTGATCAACATGGCGTACATGTGGATCCAACCAATATCCAAGTCATTCGTGACTAGCCAGCCCCAACCACATTCACTGAGCTTCGAAGCTTCTTGGGTCTTGCCAATTTCTATCGTAGGTTCATGTTGGGATTCTCCCATATTGCATGGGCCCTTAGCCAAATAACCCGGGGTGGTGGTAAGGATAAATTTGCTTGGGGTCGGTCCCAACAACAAGCATTCGATGATTTGAAGAAATGATTGTGCTCAACCCCAATACTTTCACTACCATACCTGCAACAACCCTTTGAGATTGAGACAGATGCTTCAGACTATGTTGTAGGCACCATTCTCACTCAGCATGGCCACCCCGTGGCCTATCATAGTGAGACACTATCAGATGTTGTTCATAAGTACCCTACTTACAATAAAGAAATATACTCCATTGTGCAAGCCTGCCGCTAGTGGATACATTACATTCTTGGGAAGGAGATAATCATCCACACTGATCATAAGCCACTGTGGTTCATGCAAACAAAAGGAAAATTGCAGAATGACCACCATCAAAAGTGTTCCACATACTTGCAGCAATTCCACCTCAACATCAAGTATAAAACATGAAGCACCAATCACGTCGTTGATTGCCTCAATAGACCGTTGGTCGCGACACTCACCACGGTGCTAGACTCTTGCGGCCATGAGACCTCTGGATGGCCCCAACTCTATGAGACAGACCCAAACTTCTACACCACCTACCAGATGTTTGGTGCAAACACAATTGTCGATAATTTCCATCTTCACGATGGGTTGTTGTGTCGTTTGGGCCATATCTATGTTCCATCAAGCGAGTGAGCGAAGCTAATATGGGAATCCCACTACAATTGGTTGGAAGGACACTTCGACGTCTAAAAAATAATGGCGATGCTACATAAACATTTCTACTGACCAAAACTTCGACATGAGGTCAGCAAGTATATGAGGTCCTGCACTGCCTGCGCTCTTCCCAAATCGACCACTAAGAAATAGTTACTGTACACCCCTCTTCCTACTCCTAACATGCCATGGGAATCCATATCAATGGACTACATGTCAGGCCTCCCATCCACCAAGCGGGGAAATGACTGTGTTTTTGTGGTTGTTGATTGCTTTTCTAAGATGGAGATTATGATTGCTTGCAAGAAGAACATCACAGTAGAGGCCACTGCCAATCTCTTCTTTGAATGAGTCTGGGTACATTTTGGAATCCCAGAAACCATTGTCTCAAATCAGGAAAGTCGATTTCTCAACACATTTTGGTTGAGCCTCTGGTCACTACTAAATACCAAGCTCATCAAATCCACGACCTTCCACCCCCAGAAAAATGGTCAAACCGAGGTCGTAAATCGAATGATTGTGTATATCCTTCGCATGTATAATTCAAAGAACCCTCACACATGGGATGAGAGCCTTCCCTATGTTCATCATAGCTACAACTGAGCCTTGCATAGCTCAACTAGCCACAACCCCTTTCAAGTGGGGTTGAGATTCCAAACATTGGGTCCCATAGATGTTGCACTTCCCCTTGGGTCCTACTCCAACTGAAGTTGAAAAAGCCATCTGGTTCATTAATCGGATCCAACACATCTGCCAACAGGTTTAGGATATCCTACAAAAGTCCAATGACAAGTATAAGCAGTGCCATGATCAACATCGAGTGCCACATAAGTTTCAGGTGGGTGACAAGGTTTGGTTGCACTTGCAGAAAAAATGCCTTACAGGACCCCACCGAAAGATTTTTCCACTCTGTTATGGGTCGTACACCATCACCAAGGTTGTGGGGGATAATTCTTTTGAGCTCAACATTCCTCCTTTCCTTGGCTTGCACCCAATGTTCAACGTGGATCTCCTTCGCCCTTATTTCCCACCATTATTGGACACCTTAGAAGTAGAAGAACAACTGACACCAACAGAGCTCAACCCTGATTGCATACAACAGGCATCCAATGATCATATTGTTTCCACACAGATCAAGGGCACTCGACAACAAAGGATCCAACTTTATCGAGTCGTCAAAGCAGGGCAACTCTTGCACCAAGGCAAGTGGCTCACCTGGGGCCAAATTCAACATAAATTTCCTCATTTGATGGGGGAAATCAACGCAATGGAGACCATTTATTCCTAAGGAGAGAGGATTGATTCATATGGATATCAGTGGCCACCCACCTTTTCCAACTGGCTCAAAACAGTTTTCTGCCAATTTTGGTAATTTACTATTTTTAGCAGTTTTTCACTTCCGGATCCGTTTTGAGGCCCTAAACGATGTCTTTTGGGAAAACGGGGAGAAATATAAAATTTCCTTAGATAATTCCCCCAAAATGAATCTTCTCGATGATACCTTTCCAACAGGCTATCATACGGCTAAAACGAAGATCGTATGCAAATGTTACGACCTCGGGAAGTTGATGTACTAACATACCCAAACGGGGCCCACATGGCTTTTGGTGCTTCAACTCCTAACGTTAGGTTTTTGGATGTCTAGGGTTTTTGGTATTCCTGTTTATTGTAAAAAGGCCTTCAGATCCTCATTGTAATCATCTTATTGCGAATGAACGTAGCCGTCACATCTCTTCTCAGAGATATACCACCACCATTCCAGCAAGCTTGTTTCCATTGCATTTTACAGTTTCAGCGTATTTCCTTATTGAATAGAAAACCAGTTTTACTATATCTCTCTTATTTTGTGTTAAGAACCTGTTAATAATCTGTAGCCATTTCTTTCTTCTCATAAAATCCAGATCACTTATAGTTCTAGATCTTATTTGATAGAGCTTCATAGACATTTTTAACAGTGATTTGTCCCGAATTATCCCCACCTATCCATACAAGTTCATTTGGTCTATCCACAAGATTGATACCTAAATCTATCAAGTTCCTTCTCTAGGAGTCCCATTCTTCAACAATATCCGCTTCCAATCCCAGTTCATCACTGCAAACCCAACTTTGAGACATTGAATCCATGGTCGTAACCCGAATCACCTGAAAAAGAGGATGGATGTTCTTTTGATTGAGGATATTTATCAAATATTGTGATAAGTATGAGTCTAGACCCATCCCCATAATTTCATCACAACCAACCGAGATTGTATGTCCCGATCCCGATCTCCAGGCTATCCAATGGAGAATTATCGGTAAAGTGTTTCGAATATTTTTCCACGACTGTGAGCCATAGGATGAATAAGCTTCTACAGAACGTAACCAAGATAAAACAGTTCAAATGTGGGAAATATTTGTCTTTGAGCACTCTTTTCCACAGTCTTGGCTTCATCAAGGCCCGCCAAAGAGTATTTGAAGCTAGAGCCCTATAAAAGATAAAAATAGTGTGCAACCCCCAACCACCATAATGTTTTGGTTTTGATATGGAAACCCAGCTACATAAATGATAGCTCTTCTTGTTTTTATTACCTAACCAGAGAAAAGTAAAACTCAACTTTTGAATCTTATTAAGAATCGAAATCAATAAGTGTGCAAGAGACATCAAGTACACAGGGAGGTTCTCCAAAACAACTTTAATTAGGACTAGTCGTCCCCCCATGGAGAGCCATTTGTTGCACCAATGGTTTAGCCTTGCCTCATGCATGTCACTAAGACATTTCCAATCTTCCTCCTTATATCGATATGGATTCATACGAAATCCCAAATATTTAAAATCTATAGATAGTTCTTTGCTTGTGAAAGGGAGAAAATCTTTAAGGGACTGTATGATTTCCGGAGGAACTCTTGGGTACAAGTAAATGGATTTTTGTAAATTTATTACCAATCCAGACACCTGACATAAAACATGTAGGATAGACTGTATCAAAACCCATTTAGTTGGAGATGCTCTGGACATTATAAGAATGTCATCTACAAATAAGAGATGAAGGACCTTTAGCAATCTAGAAACCTTTATTCCTGTGAGCGAGCCCTCGGCTTGAGATTTGTTTAATGCGAGGTTAAGGGATTCCATAACTAAAATGAAAAGAAGAGGCGAGAGTGAGCATCCTTGCCTCATGCCTCTATTTCTTTTGAAGAAGGTAGATACCTCGTTGTTTATTAGGATGGCATAAGAAGTGGAAGTAATGCATACCATTATCCAATTGGTAGTATGTAATCCAAATCCACATTGGAGTAGGATTCATCGTAGAAAGTCTCAATTTGTACAGTCATAGGCCTTTTTTAAATCCAGTTTCAGAATAATGGCTTGTAACTTCTTATTTTTAATGCTATGTAGACATTTCTGAGCTATTCCGACTGCATCCAAAATTTGTCTGCCTTTGAGAAATCCAAATTGTTCTTCTAAAAGTACTCTGGAAAATATTGGTTGAATCCTCTTTGAAATAACTTTAGCCATAATATTATAACATAAGTTACATAGAGCTATGGGTCAAAAATCACTGAAAAGAGAAGGTTTATTTACCTTTGGAATTAAGGCTATGAAAGTTGAGTTTATCGAAGAAACAACCTCCCCTCTAACTCTAGAATCCTCTACCATCTCAAGTAAATCCTGACCAACCAATTTGAAGAAATTAAGGAAGAATTCAACGGTCCATCCATCAGGACCATGGATTTTATCTCTGGTAAAACCCTTAAGAATCTCATAGATTTCCTCTTTCTTCCTAGCCTTTTCTAGATTATGAAGATCATCAACAGTCACAAAGTTTTAGAACAATTTAATTGAGTTAATCTGATCTAGTATTACACTCTGACCTTTATCACTGAAAAATGACTTGAAGTATTTGGTTGCTTCATCCTTAATAGCCTATTGACCCGTGTGGATTTCCTCGTTATCATATTTGATCTCCCAGATATATTTTTTGTTTCTCTGAAATCTTGCAAAGCTATGAAAAAACTTAGTATTTTTATCCCCACTTTTTATCCAAATCACCCTTCTGGCACCACCTTTCTTCCTCCTCCAGTAATAATTTATTTCTCTCCATCTCAAGAGTAGACAGAGTGTGGGACGAGACTTCTAGGAAATCTCCCATAGAAAACTATGTGTAATAGATATCAATATTCTCTTTGATCTTTGCCATGGCCAATAGGTATTGCTGTTGTTTCTTCTTGGTCCATACCTTTACTCGTGCTTTTAATAATGTCAATTTCTCAACCAATCTCCTTTGAGCACCGATAACAAGATGAAGACGTGGGTCATTGCATACTTCTCTAACCATCCCAACAAAGGAGTCGTCATTCATCCAACCTTAGTTAAATTTAAATGGATAGGCTACCGCTGGAATTCCAACTCCGAACTCTAGTAGAACAGGTGCATGATCAGACATAAAAGGGAATTCAACCCAATATCTATGTCTCAAAATAGAAGCCAAAAGGTCCTCCGCAACATAAATGTGATCAAGACTCTTTGCAATACTTTCTTGACCCGACCTACCATTCCTCCATGTAGGCACGATCTCTGCCGGAGCAACATCCACTAGACCGTGCTTAATAAAAAGATATTTAAAATACCCAGCCATAGGATCACCCTGAGCATAAAATCCCTACACCTCATCCATAGAAAGTTGTAAAATTCATGTCACCAGCAATGATTAGATCTTTATGTGCCAATAAACCAGAAGTGTCCAATGAATTCCAAAAATCTTTGCGCTCCTGACAGGGCCCATAAACATTTAGTAGAGATAACTTTCTGTTGTCCAATAATGAAGTCCTTGACAAAAAAATCCCACCACTACTTAGAAAAGGATTAAGTGCAAAATAATTCGGGTCCCAGGATGCTAAAAGTCCACCAGAAGTATCCATTGAACTGACAACTACAATAATCCAATCTGGTTTAATTTTACTAAAAAATAATCTTTCCTTTTCCGTAGCAACCAATGTCTCTTGAAGGAAAATTATGTTTGGATTAGTTTTATATAAAATTCTACGTAGGGTGGCCAATTTCAAGGGTCCTCCTACCCCACTAATGTTTAGAGAAAGAAGGATCATGATTTAGTTATGGCCAGGGATTTCATGCCTCTAAGCGCCCCTAAATCAACGACTGAAACATGTAAAGAGTCCGAATGAGAACTGCTAGCCCCTTCCTTACATCATTCACTTCTATTTTTTATAGGATATACTTCGAAACCCATACCCCTTGAACACACAGGTTCTCTAATAGTATCCCCTCCTTTCCCCTGAGAACTGCTAGAAATCCCTTATGTAATAGGACTTAACACTGGGAGGGTACCCAAAAAGGATGGAAGAGGAATGGGGTTAGTCAGATGAACAATAGGAGGGATCAAATCTGCTATCAAATGATCCAAAACAATGTCATTACGAACTGGTTGGCCGTAACCAGGGAGAGAATCATAAATATTCTCAATCCCAGATGACCTAGGTAAAGTAGAAGGGGTCCTAAGAGGGGCCTCAATAGACATCAAATAAATGTCCCCACCTGAAACTGTGCCCACAGACTCTGAGATGATAGTCTTGTCAATCTCATTTTTCTTCCTTATGGTCTGATTAGGAAAGAGTATGGAATTTAAGTGATCACGCTCCAATGTAGATAAAGAATTGTAAAGTTTTGGACAATAGTTTTTCAGCTTACCTACAAAGGAATAATCCTGCGTCGATGGACTATCCTCAGAGCTAAGGCCTAGGTAAGCCAAAAAAACTAGATCTTCCTCCACTGGGGTGACCAAATTGCCAAGCATATCATCCGAGGAGTCGTCGTCATCTAATGCGCCAAAAATACTTGTACAATCCTTTCTTAAATGTCTAGTCTGCTTGCAATAGGTACATTGGAATGGGATCCCCAAATAATCCAGGCATTGGACAAAAACTAGACCTCGCCACTCAATCTCCAACACTTCCAGGAGCCCAGTGTGCACATCAACTTCTACTAATATTTTTGCCATTTTTTTTAACTGGCGAACTCATAGAGGTCGAGTCCACACTTAAAACTCGTCCAATGGAATTCCCAATAGCCTCCAAAGATTTTTGATTCCATAATTGTATTGGAAGGCTCGGGAGAAGAACCCACAAATGTCTTATACTGAAATACTCTGTCACAGGGATAAAACTAAGCCACCACCTATTTAACATGAGACTCCCTCTGTGAAAACTCCAAAACTTTGTCAGCACAGTTTCACTATCTTCTGACATCTTAAAAACAAAACCTATCCATCCACTTGGGAGCATTAGAACCTCTGGTATGTATCCAACCAGAGGTTCCCAAACCCTCTGTAACCATTCCTCAATGGTCGTTGTACAACAAGATCGATATGCAAATCTCTCGACTAAAACACATAACGCTAAAGTGCAAGACTCCTCTAAGCCAATATCCATACCTAATACCAATTGCCTCCTCACTTTCTTCGGTTTCCAAACCTTTGTAGTGCACTTTCCCCTAGAAAATAGTTTAGGTCTCGAGTTTCTATNGACTAAAACACATAACGCTAAAGTGCAAGACTCCTCTAAGCCAATATCCATACCTAATACCAATTGCCTCCTCACTTTCTTCGGTTTCCAAACCTTTGTAGTGCACTTTCCCCTAGAAAATAGTTTAGGTCTCGAGTTTCTATGGGTATTCACACCAGATGTATTTTGTGCTTCCCTTGGATTCTCCCTTACCTCCACTCCAGGCCCCCATAACTTCTTGGCTAAAGGAGACTCTGGCGTGTTTCTTGTTACTAACCCTTCGTAGTGTTTTGGCAGACAACTATCCACATTATTTCCCTCACAATGCACTGTTCGAACTGCCTTAAGTGAATACCCCGCATTAACATTTGCATTTAACTGTTCATTAATGCCATCTCTAGAGTGGCATAGGGTGGCATTACGTCGACTAATCTTGGCACCTGGCCGACGAAGAAGTTACCAACACAACAAAACTAACAGAAATGACCACACCCGAGTCGCATCACCGTTAATGTTCCAGAAATCGGTAAGTTGTGTAATAAAAGTTAGTGGGATCACTGAAAAGTTGAAGTCATAATGACAGGTTAATGGATCGATACAACATCTCCAGACTTAGCTAGAAACATAAACTAGGAGGTAAAAACAACTATAGTAAGGATAAAAAAATGTAGAGATACTCCTCCCAAATAAACTCAGCTTAGTTCCCAACTAACCCTAAGAACTTCTAACCAAGTCTCATAGCTGAACCCCAAGAAAAACACTGCTTGACTTCCCAACCAGATAGCAAAAATCCAAAACTAAAAGTCTGAACCAATGGTAATGTCCAGGAGCCATATTAATGCGCCCTCGAAGATTCCAGGAGTCCAGATACTACCGTAATCTACCAGGTATCCACCATGAAACTTGCTCATAGACTAGAATTTGAAATCGCCAATTCCCGCCTCATTTTTTCTACCACTTTTGAAGTACACTGATGATTCATACTCTCTATGTTTTCAACAAACTGAGATAATTGAGTAAATTTAAAATGATCAAAATAATCTTAAACATATACATAATGTTGATGATCTACAACACTAGAACCAACATAAATCTATCCTAACCTATAGACATCTCCCCGAAAGGCTTCTTGACAATATTTTTTAATGTAATAGTTGTATACAGTCTAAAGAAACAAGTTTTACAAATATATTTATAATGATAATTATAAAATAATATCTTTGAAAAATTAAAATTAAACTACTAATAGCAACTCTATCGTAAATGATTGAAATTTTTATATGACATAGAACAATTACATAATTTAAATTGAACAAATAAATATTGATAAATATTAAAAATAAGAAAACATTATGAAATTATTTAAAATATTTTTTAGCTAACCTTTATTTCGTAAAAGTAATTAGTACTCAATTATTAAAATATAAAATATAGTAAATTTTTGTCTATATTTCTAATAAATTTTATTTTGTATTTTTATAAATTTAATTATTTTTAATCAATTTAATTATACAATAAAAAACTTGTATTATTAATATACAATGTAATAAATTTTTAAAATATTATCATATCAATATTGAATTATGTGGTTAAAAATTTAAAGAAAAATAAAAATATATTATTATATTAATTTTCAATCATGAGGTTAAGAGTTCAAGGAAGAAATATAAATAAGCTTTCTATAATTTGTTAATGAGTTTGAAAAATTATTAATAGGAATCGAAAGATTATTAATATGATAATAAAGGTGTTTTATTAATTAAATATTAAAAGAATTGAAATATAAATTTATCAAAAAATTTAATAAATAAATTAAATATTTTTTAATAATTTAAATAAAATAATAATAAAAAATACATAAAATGAAATTTGAATTATTGAATTATGTGGTTAAAAATTTAAAGGAAAAAAAAAATATTATTATATTAATATTCAATCATGAGGTTAAGAGTTCAAAAAAGAAATATAAATAATATTTCTATAATTTGTTAATGTATTTGAAAAATTATTAATAGGAATGGAAAGATTATTAATATGATAATAAAAGTATTTTAGTAATTAAATATTAAAAAAATTGAAATATAAATTTATCAAAAATTTTAATAAATAAATTAATTAAATATTTTTTAATAATTTAAATAAAATAATAATAATAAATACATAAAATAAAATTATAAAATTATTTTAAAAAAATAATGTAATAATTTAATTAATAAAAAATATTATTATTATCATAAATGTGAGTCACATCATAACTTTTATATGATATACATCATAAGTTATATAACATCATAAGTTATATAACATTTAAAAAAGATATTTATATTTTAAAAGTAAATATTATATATATAAAAAAATTGTTTGGTACCCTATGACAATATGTGTATTTTATCTTTCATCACACTTACCAGAATGAGAGGACACTCCATTACAAAACAATAACAAGGAAGGAAAGAATTCCTTGTGAGCATCATGAAATAAAAAGTATCAAGTAGACTATTCAAACTCATGGTAAATTTATTATTAGTAAAGGAGACTCATAAAATAGATCATAGGTCATAATAAATCACTCTCCACTTTTCATACTTGAAATCCAACTCCAACTCTAGAAAAAAGAAATTTCAAAAAGAGATTCTTTAAAACTTAAAATCAAATAACCCATGTAATGAATCTAGGATAAATAAAAAAGAAGTTTCTCATCAAATTAGATACCGCTTATAAAATAATATAAATAATATATTATAACAAAGTTTAAGATCAAAACATTATTTGTCATAAGTATATTTTTTTTTCCTTTTTCTTTGAATTTCCATAAAACCTAAAATTTGTCACATAATTTAGAGGATTCTAACAATATAGTCATGTCTCTCAAAGAAAATTAACAAAATTATTAACAATCATAGCAATTTTCAATACCCTAATATCTATTGGGTTGTGGCCTATTGGCTGGGGAAGAGGTGTATTCATGCAAATAACATATTGGTTGGGGAAGAGGTGTATTCATGCAAATAACATAGTAAGTACAGTGCTCTTCTTCGTTTAAGGGAAAGTGTTTGTACAAAATGAAAGTCTATAAAATATTTTATACTTCCTTGCAAAGAGCAAATGATGGAGATCAATTGGATTTTTTTTCATGGGAATTAAGCAAAATCTATTTTCTTCTCATGGAATTGTAAATTTAAGTGTGCAAATAAAATTATAATTTTGGAGTGTTAAAATTTCAAAGTCCAATGCTATAAATATTTTTAAAGAATATGTGAAATCAAAAACAACAAAACTCATGAAAAATTGGTCATCTCATAAAAAATGGATCATAATAAATAACTATTTGCATTTAGAATCCAAGTCCAACTCTAATACAAGGAGGAAATTTCAAAAAGAAACTCCTTATAAAACCTGAGAATTAAATAATCCATGTAATGAATCCTGGACAATGGCATCATATTGTAATGTTCCAACAATTTTTTTTTTGTAGTTTTCCTTGGTTTAGAGTGTCAACACTTCGTCAAACAGTTTACCATTTAGAGGAACCAAGTGTTTGTTGATATAGTCGTTTTAGCAACATTTTACCACATTCTTTGAGATATATTTAACACCCATTTTAGAGATGACAACAAACTAAAATATCAAGTAACTCATTCCCATCTATGATTTACAAAAATGCCAATATTGAAGACACAATGTTTATTGCATTTCTTATTTTATAACAACAATGATACAATGAAAAAACCTACCAAGGTATGCAACAATAAATACAATAAAACTTGATATACATCTGCAACATATAATTATAGGCTTGTAGAATTCATTTGTGGACAACCATGGATAGGAAATGGAGATGACTTTTATGGTGGAGAACTCGTCCCATCTTGGAGATAACTTTGCTTGCAAGAAAAGGCTCAATCTTTGGCAGTAAACTCAACCACAATCTAGAAGATACACCCAACATGTATATAATACACCAAGAGAGAGGTAACCTGACCTAGGTAGTAAAGAAATCATTCCAGACACAAAATATTCAACCCAACACATAGAAAACCAGCCCCAAATAGCTAGATACTCACCCCCCCTTAGCAAATAAATGCTGCCACTAGCAAATTGACCCTCCTAAGTGGAAACATGGTCTTCCTTTAGCTGAATATTCACCCAGCAAAGAAGGAATCATTAATTTATACAACAAATCGACCCCCACACTATTAAACTCAACCTCTTAGTGAATAAACTCAGCCCATAACATAAAATCTCCCTCAACAAGTAGACTCAACCTCCTCAAGAAAATTTTTATCCCTATACATGAAACCCAACTACCAAATGACTAGACACTTAACCTCACTAAAGCATAATGAATAAATTTGTATGATCTCCTCCTTTCGACCAACAAGGGTGGATAGGTTTACCACTGAAACCAATCTTCCAAGCTCTCTAGGGTTTTTGTCCCAAGAGCCAAAGCTACAAATATCTCTCTCAATCTCGTTTTTAGAAAATAACAATATGAATAATGAGAGAGGGCACCCCTCATTCTCCTTTTATTCTCTCGTTGACCCTGTTGTGGCCTTTTTATCCTTTTAAAGTTAAAGTGACTTTATTAATTCAATAGTCACTGAGGCACATTTTTTCCAATTACTCAATGTCACCTTTTTTAAAAATGATTAATTTCCCGCTCCGATGACATTAAATAATCAATTAATTAATTCCCTTTTTAATGTTGGAAAGTGATTAATTGGCTTTAAGAATTTTCCAGATGCTGGAAGCCCCTTTCTCATCAGCCCAACCTTTATATCTTTTCTTCCCAATTCCAACGAGCTATTACACCAGGGTATTCCCTTAGATAATATGATATGAATAACACCACTAGTGTATTTAATTAAATTATGCTCAATAATAACCCAAATTACAAGAATCATCAGAATGCCATAGAACCAAGAACAAACTAGGCGAAAATGATCTCGATGATGAAATATGGTAAATGGGCTAGGATGGGCCTCATATAATTCCCTCAAACCCTATGAGCTCATTATTAACCTCCATTTGACCCTCTGGTTAGGCTAGCATAAACCCCGAAGGTCACCTCCAACTGCAAAGCAGCGAAATCCAAAAATGGGGACATCACAATCCTCCTTTCCCAAAGATTTCTTGTCCTCAAGACATTAAATCACATCTAGAAGCCCCATCGACTGAACCAAACTGAAATTGAAAATGATATCAAGGCCCCAAACTACCCTGGGAGATATGAAGCATCTTTTGCTCAATGCGTGATTGGAAAAGTATTGACATAAGAAACCTTATGAATACTGCTAATAAGTATAGTAACTCAATACTGCAACAACTCGATCAACCCCTCAAAGCACAACTCTACTAGGGATCCAATCTCATGAAAGAAAAGACTGGCTCTTGTCTCTATGTCCATTATCGAACTGACTTATACCGAGATCCCAGGGTCCCAATCTAATTCAGAAAAGAACATCCATGCTGACGTTGCATCACTATGAGGATAATTGTTTGACCACTATTCCTAGTCTGTGTCCTTCTCTCCTGGAACTCCATGATGAAGTACTTACAAGGGCGAAAACCCATACCATGAAACATTTCCTACTAAGGCATCTCGGTAAAGTCCATGACTTCCATCCATGTATCAAACATGATCCTAGGAAACTGGAAGAATTGTCTACTCAACCCAAAAACCAAACTCTCCAAGAAAAGAAGTGGACCAATGACTGTCACAATTATGAAATATGGCAATCGAGGAATGCCTCTACTGTCATCAATTGTACTCAAATCATTGGCATTTAATATCCAAGTGTCAAAAGAAATGTTTTGAACACACCAACACACGCAAACCACTGCAATCAATAAGGCAATATCTTACAATATGCTCACTATCCTCACAAAGTATATGTAGTGCCTATCACTCACTAGGGTGGAAGCAATAAATAGGAGAACTGTGTCCGAAAAAACTCCCATAGCCATCTTCCCTAAAGCATTCCAAAGATCAAAATAAATATTCACACAAAAGAGTATCACCATACCCAATGTGAACATGTAAAGGCATCATTAATCATTCTGAAATACTATTGAAAACATAGGAGAGATGAGTATGGAAGTAGTTATAGAGTCATCTCCTATGATCAACACATTTCTATCAACCAACTCCAACCACCATATACTCCGCAACTGATTTGAAAAGACCAACCAACACAACTGCATGTCAAGAGTTGAAGTCATGTGTAGGCTAATTGGAAAGTGGACAACAATGCTAACACTCACTGTTAAAACTCCAAGAGCCTCTAAAATATGAGTCATAACATGAGAAAACTTGTTGTCCCGAAGCCATCCTGAAGGTAAACTATCAAATTTTACATCACAAAATTTTAGAAGATGAACTTTTTGAATTAGGAAGGTTCGAAGTAAACAATAAAGACTTCTTTCCAAAACTGAAATCACTAAGGTACAATATGATTTTAGTGCTCTATACCAAGGATAACAACAAAACCAATGGATTTCCCAAGTATGAGCATGCGTGAAAAGCATTGTGTTGTGAAACAACAACTCAAATATTCTTCGAAAACACCTCCAAGTAATCACCAACTGAAAATCCTCACTACCTCAAAAAAGAATAGTGTGCCAACTCCCATGAATGAGAGCAAACCATGATGTAAATTGGTTGACCTATGTTAACACTCGGAAATTTCTTTGGGTTGTATCAAAGAAAACCCCAAGGTAATTGTTTAAACCAACTTTAGATTGTATTTTGACCTATGCAACCAAAGAGGGCTCTCTCAGATGTCTAATGGCTGGTAATAAATCAAGGGTTTCATCAATAAAGGCACAGAGGTCAAATTCTGCAATAGGACAGGTTTGTTTTTGTTTTAAAATGGTTGGTAGGACAAACAAGGAAAAGGTACCATTGGGTAATGGAGTCAAGGCTTGAATTTCAATTTTTTTACCATCAACAGCTGGTTGGTTTCTTCCTACAGATTTAAGGAAAAATAGGTGCTATGCTCAACAAATAAATGATGTGAGATGAGAGATGGAAAGGAGAAGAAATCCCACTACATTACAAGCATCAATTAGTGGATGAATCTCTAGTGCAGCTTTAGAAGAAAGGACACAAAGACTAATTACTAAACAGAGCATCAAATGAAGATGAATTATGTAAAAGTAACCATTTACACATAACAAGCATCATCAATGTGAAAGGAGAATCAAACATGGATGAATTCCTACCACTTACTCTTAGACAATGCTAGCAAAAAAACATAATCATGGAAATGATATACAAGAAACACATATTGAACATAAACACCGTGATGAATCTCAAATTTCAGAAAAAGAAACTTCTGCATTAACTTCAAAGAAATAAACAAGTTTTGATCCCCCCAT
>ML788185.1:414022-430085 GCA_009831015.1 Picea engelmannii | reverse complement strand
GATCAAGCCTTCACAACAAGATTCAAGAATTTCAGGAACAAAAGGAAGTTTGGTTCAAAGAGGAAGACAAATCAAGAGAAAGATATTTCAGAAATACAATGCTTCAACTATCGAAAGTATGGTCACTACAAGAATCATTGTCCTGAGCTAAATAAAAGGAAGGAGAAACACGAAACATCAGTTGCCAAAGAAAAGGAACCTACAAAGAAGACTAAACAGGATGAAAGAGAGTTCTTCTTTTGAAGGTAACAATACTCTTCTTAGTTCTTGTACATATCTTGTTTGCATCGTCTCTGTACATATCTTGTATATCTATCTCTTGGAAGATAATGTGTTCCAAGAAGAACTATACCTATGAAGAGCAACAAGATAAGGATTACTATCATTATACATGATAGATAATACACATAAAAGGATGAAATACATCAAACAAATCATGTGGAAGCTATTACAAGATAAACCAAAATTAGAATCAATCATGAAGAGACTTAGAAAAAGAAAAGACAAAAAGAAGTCAACAATCAAGAGAAAATTGGAGAAAGACTTATGATGTTTTGCAGAAGACAATAAGATGGAAGCATGGACTCTGTTAGACAGAGGGAGCCAATTATATACACTCATACATGAAGCAAGGATTAGGAGGGAACTAATCCTATGATCCATTGAAGATGATGAAGTATATATCCATGGTAGCAGCCATGGAAGACAATACATGTTTAGTTCAACCTCAGAAGAAGTCTTCTTTGAAGAGAAGCCTTAAAGTATCCCTGGTTGTCCATCCACATCCATGATTCTATAATGAAAGGAAGAAGTGTAATCTTTAGGGCATGGAATCTATAAGAAACTCCATGGACCCGAGAGCTAAAGAAAATATCAGGAAGAACATGAAGATTCCAAGAAAGGAAGAGAAGCCATAACAACCAATCATTAAGAATCACAAGATTACTAGCCTGTTATGAACTCACTAAAAGAAATCAAGAAGAGGAACTGAAAGTTGTGATGAAGAACAATGTATATATGAAAACATTGCAAGATCCAGAACTAGAGGTTCTCCCAGATGGAGGGAGAAGACTATGACGATTACTTGTTCCAGTAAACCAAACACACCTCTACATGAGTCATTATATCATCCACGATATCCATGGGTTGGAGCTCTACATCAGATGAATGCAAAGACTGTTCTCTAGAGCAATTGAACAAAGAGTGTATGAAGAGAAACCTCAAGGCTTTGAGGTATACCATAAAGAGACCCTTGTATGCAGATGGAAGAAGAAAACTTGGTGGAGAACCTCCAATGCACAACAAAAGCATGGTGAAGATTTTCTATAACAAAGATATTGTATCAAGATGATTACTCAGAAGATCATATCTCATGATGACATAAGAAGTGTCACATGGATATGTTCCAGTTTTCCAACAATGATATACTTTATTGATCAGAGATACATGAAGCCTTCAGAGAAGACCAATGTTCTAGACCGAAGTACATTTGAAATCAATCATTACATTATCCATGATGAAGTCCAGAAAGTAGAAAGTGGTTCTCCAATACATATCTCCACAGATGAACAGATAATAAGACATTTTGATAAATCTTATGTTCAAGATGAAAGAGTTTGCGTAGTCAAGCTGGAGCTCGTGGAGACAACTTCTGTATTGAAAAAGGAAGATATGACTCCCAGGTTGGGAGGGAGAACTGATGTATTATTGATTGATGGATATGATGAGTAGATTCTTTCCATTTCGGAAAGTGGATTGAGATTTCTAACGGACAGACATTTTATAGTTTGGAAAATGGTCTAGATTGTTGATGTACCATAGACAATGACTTCCCATTGTGGTTAACATGGGGAGTGGTCTAGGGTAGTCTCTCTTCTTGAGGGTTACTCAAGAAGACTGGCCCGCCTCACTAGACAAATACTTCCCATTGTGGTTAACATGGGGAGTGGTTCGTTTTGGAGGTTGGTGCAGGACAAACATTTCCTCTTATGGTTAACATGGGAAATGGTTCGAACAATCATTCCTTAGGGCAGATTCATTCTCTCCAGGTTGTACTTTATTTAGTGTCAGAGGAATGGCCCAGGGTGGGGAATGGTCTAGGTTCAACAATCAGGGATAGACATTCCTTAGGGCAGAATCATTCTCTCCAGGTTACACTTTATCTAGTGTTGGAAGAATGGCCCAAGGTGGGGAATGGTCCAAGATCAGAAATCAG
Organism: Picea engelmannii; assembly: GCA_009831015.1. Taxonomy (NCBI): domain Eukaryota; kingdom Viridiplantae; phylum Streptophyta; class Pinopsida; order Pinales; family Pinaceae; genus Picea; species Picea engelmannii. Next base: position 427,870 of record ML788185.1, on the reverse strand, counting down.
GACTGTTATTCTTCCTTGCTTGAGAAGAATAGTCCAAATAGCTCATCATTGATGTTCTACCTTCTGAGGGAAGATGCTCTTCCAAGATATCACAAATGTCAGTGGAAGAATGGTCCAAATGATTCAGTTTATATCAGAACATTGTTTATGTGCAGGTTGATATCAGATGATTGTTATGAAGACTGTATGTCTCTAGAAAAATAGATGTATACTACTGTGGTGGATGTGTTCCACTGTTTGTGACTATATGTCACTGATCAAGTACCTGTGTGATACTTGGTGTGGTAGTGTACCACTGGATTGTAGTTGTGTACTACTATGGATAGACACAGTTGTGTTCTATTGAATGATATTGTTCTGATTGCCTTGAAGACTATCACCAGTGTTGAAAATGATTATCAGCTAGATGGATGATCAATGAACAGAGATTTCCCAGACAGAAAATGGTTCAGAACATTTATTCTTCTAGATTAGAAGAATGGCTCTTGTGTCACTTTGTGGAGTGAGAATCATGTCTAATTACTCAAATAAAGTATGGTTCTGAGAGATGATGCAGCTGATGACACTAATAGTGATGATGGTGCTCATGATCTAATCATTAGATAGTCTAGATGAATATGTTGATGCTACTGGGTGAATGGTATGTTTGTGCTCAAGACCATTACCTATAATACCTCCCTAACTAGGAGGGAGTGTTGATATTATGGTAGTTGCGGGAGGTATTTACCTCAACGTGTAAACCTAACGAGAATAGAATACTCAGAGAAGCAAGAAGAAACCCTAATGAGTTGGCTAATAACCCTAGAAGACATGTCCGCTCAAAAGGATAACTTGTATTAGGTTATTAGCCTCCAAGAGAAGAAGTCGGCCATAAGAAATAATATAAACTGAAAAGATAGATACCCAGAATGAGAATTCGGCCTAGGAAGTTAGCGAGAATTACTATAAATACAGGAGGGCAATCTTCATTCTGGCAGGCAGTCTCAGAATTGCAAAGCAACACTTGTGCACACTACAATGCCTAGTTTTGTGTGTAGGTTTGGAGGAGAGATTCCATTGCAGTTGCTGCAACTAGCAGATCACATTTGGCTTGGACTATCTGATCATCTCTTGTTGGTGCACTGTCCTTGGGGAAATGTGCGCTACCCTTTATTTGGCTATCTAGCCTAGGGTTTGCTTCCAGAGTGATTCTTTGTCAAGGTTAAGGTGATCGGAGGGTGGCTTCGGCCTATGGTTGGGTGACAATAGTGATATTACCAATGGTAAAACCAGCACATCCATTATATTCTAACAGAAACAACTATCAGTTCCTTATGAACAACAATGATATTATCTTTAAATAGTTCTTTCTGACTGTTCACATTGTCTATGTCATAAAAACGTTTTTTAACAACACTTGTATTTTGGCATGAAGGTTGCTTGCTGGCTAAAAATTCATGTTCTACAGAAAGAATAAACCTCGAACTACTAACCCTAGGCCTAAGGTCATAGTACTTGTAACAATGAGCCATTGCAGTCTAATATCTTGCTTTATACTGCTCTGAATCAACGAGTAGTGTTTCATGTGTTTTCGTTTCATTCTCTTCTTGTTCTATCTCAAGTTCCATAAGGAGATTCTATAAAAATTCTAACTTGTCCTTTTGACTAAGGATGTGACATGAATCCAAATAAGATAATAAAAAGGAATGGAAATCTTCACACCAATGATGCTTAGAAGACAAATTAATCCATTTTCTAAAATTTTGAAAAGAAACAAGGTCTGCCACCAATCTTGTTGTTCATTTTAACGAAGTACCTGGATTGAAAGCTAAGATTTCCATTATGAAGACAAGAAACTCTTCATACCCCAATCTCTTTGAACAATGAAGTTGGCATGAAAACTTTAGCTCTGGATTCTTTTTCCAGTGGAATCACCTTCCAATTGATTGTCTGATGTGTAGAGTCGCCACAGTAGAAATACAACCAATATGTGCCTAAGTATTTGTTGCTATCAGACCTTAGAACTAAAACAATGTCATTCTTCCTGAAGACAATAATAACAATCCTTCCCTGATAGCGATGCCAAAATGTTAACACTAAGAAATTTCTTTCGGCTATATCAAAGAAAACCTTGAGGTAACTGTTTCAACCAACTTTAGATTGTATTCTAACCTATACAACTAGAGAGGGCTCTCTCAGATGTCTAATGATTGGTAATAACTCAAGGGTTTCATCAATAAATACACAGAGGTCAAATTCTGCAATAGGACAGGTTTGTTTTTGTTTTAAAATTGTTGGTAGGACAAACAAGGAAAAGGTACCATTGGGCAATGGAGTCAACGCCTGAATTTCAATGCTTTTACAATCAACAACTGGTTGGTTTCTCCCTGTAGATTTAAGGTAAACTAGGTGCTATTCTCAAAAAATAAATGTTGTGAGATGAGATATGGAAAGGAGAAGAAATCCCACTACACTACATGCATCAATCAATGGATGAATCTCCAATGCAGCTTTAGAGGAAAGGACACAAAGATTAATTACTAAACAAAGCATCAAATGAAGATGAATTTTGTAAAAGTAACCATTTACACATAACAAGCATTATTAGTGTGAAAGGAGCATCAAACATGGATTAATTCCTACCACTTGCTCTCAGACAATTCTAGCAAAAAAACATAATCGCGAAAATGATATACAAGAAACACATACTGAACATAAACACCATGATGAATCTCAAATTTCAGAAAAAGAAACTTCTTCATTAACTTCAAAGAAATAAACAAGTTTTGATCCCCCCCTACAATATTCCTCCCCCACTTTTCATATAAAATTACATCAATCATGTCTTTAGGAGGTCGAATTCTACTCCATGCATCGGATTATATGCCTTAGAGACATGTGGCAAACAAAAAATCCAACTAATTCTCGGAAACTGTCTTTTAGAATGAATGCAACTACAACCGACTCATTGCATGGAGATTTAGTGGAGTTGGATCTTAGGTACAAGTGTCCTTTGGTATCTAACTAATATCTGATAACCCAACCCATTCGAACATCCTCATATAGGTGGCAACCCTCCTACAACTCAGATTTATCAGATTGTTAGGGTTTGTAGTGCAATTTCAGGATTCACTGCAAACTTCCTTGTAGGTGATGATTTCCACTTTTCTCCAAAAATACGAATTGGTTCAGGCTAAGTTTTGGTTAGCAAGTCAATGATATTACTATTCATCTCCACAAAACATTTCAGAAGAACCCATATCGACATTTAAAAGTTATGATAAAAATACGATTTTTCTATGTTCCAGGTGATTTTGCAACGCACAGTAAATTTTGCAGTGCGCAGTGAGTTTTGTAGCGCACAGTGAGTTTTGCAGTGCACAATTGAAAATGAAAATGAAAAAAAGAAATGATAAAGCTTCCTTTTTAAACCAACCCTTGGAGATGTTGGATGATGTCAGACGCTAAACAATATTGGTGCTAACAGGCATGAGTTTGCAAATTGCTGACAAACCTCTAACCTTAGCTATGAAAATCATGTGCTAACAAATGGATCCAATGGGGATGCTATCCTCCCTGTGAGGTAGCAAACAACAGTAGACCAGGTGCCTTATCCATCTGAAACCCAATGACAATCCAAGCCAAAATTACTGCTCCAAACTGAACACTGAAAACTCATGCTGAAAATCAAAACTGGAAATTGCTGAAAGAAATGTTCGTAGTATTGAGATTATTGACACTCCTACCTGCCCTACTTTATTAATCACAAATTTCAAATCTAGTGATTTCATACTTCCAATAAAGCCAATCAAGTAAGTGGTTTCTTGATTGCAGCTTGCTTTTAGCTCCTCCAATCATAAAGTCAAAACTGAAATAGGATAAGTTATTCGACCATCTGAAACTATTTCCATGTTTAAACATTACATAGCTCATTTCCATTGAAGATTATAAAAGAGCTGCAAAAGGGTCCTTGAGAGAAGAATCAACTATCACTTCCTTATGACCAACACTCAAATTATATTTAAATGGTTCTTTCTGACCGTTCACATTGTCTATGTCATAAAAACATTTTATAACAACACTTGTATTTTGACATGAAGGCTGGTTGTTGGCTGAAAATTCATTTTCTACAGGAAGAATAAATCTCAGAGTAATAACCTTAGGCATAAGGTCATAGTACCTGTAAGAGTGAGCCATCGCAGTCTGATATCCTGTTTTATATTGCTCTGAATCAACGAGTAGTGTTTCATGTGTTTTCGTTTCATTCTCTTCTTATTCTATCTCAAGTTCCATAAGAAGCTTCTATAAACATTCTAACTTGTCCTCTTGACAAAGGATGTGACATGAATCCAAATAAGATAATAACAAGGAATGAAAATCTTCACACCAATGATGCTTAGAAGAAAAATCAATCCATTTTCTAAAATTTTGAAAAGAAACAAGGTCTGCCACCAACCTTGTTGCTCATTTTGATGAAGTACCTGGATCAAAAACTAATCTTGTCATTCTGAAGACAAGAAACTCTTCAGACCCTGATTTATTTGAACAATGAAGTTGTCGTGAAAAATTTGGCTCTAGATTCTTCTGCCAGTGTAATCACCTTCCAACTAATTTTCTGATGTGTGGAGTTTCCAGAGCAGAAATACAACCAATATGTGCCTAAGTGTCTATTGCTCTAAGACCTTAGAACTAAAAAAATGTCGTTCTTCCTGAGGAAAATAATTGCAATCGTTCCCCGGCAACGACGCCAAAATGTTAACACTCATAAATTTCTTTGAGTTGTATCAAATAAAACCCCGAGGTAATTGTTTCAGCCAACTTTAGATTGTATTCTAACCTATACAACTAGAGAGGGCTCTCTCAGATGTCTAATGACGGGTAATAACTCAAGGGTTTCGTCAATAAAGGCACAGAGGTCAAATTCTCCAATAGGACATGTTTGTTTTTGTTTTAAAATGGTTGGTAGGGAAAACAAGGAAAATGTACCATTGGGCAATGGAGTCAAGGCTTGAATTTCAATGTTTTTATAGTCAACAGTTGGTTGGTTTCTTCCTGCATATTTAAGGAAAAATAGGTTTTATGCTCAACGAATAAATGATGTGAGATGAGAGATGGAAAGGAGAAGAAATCCCACTACACTACATGCATCAATCAGTGGATGAATGTCTAGTGCAACTTTATAAGAAAGGAAACAAAGATTAATTACTAAAAAAAGCATCAAATGAAGATGAATTATGTAAAAGTAACCATTTACACATAACAAGAATCATCAGTGTGAAAGGAGCATAAAACATGGATGAATTTGTACCACTTACTCTCAGAAAATGCTAACAGAAAAAATAATCGCGGAAATGATATATAAGAAACACATACTGAACATAAACATCGTGATGAATCTCAAATTTTAGAAAAAGAAACTTCTACAATAACTTTAAAGAAATAAACAAGTTTTGATCCCCCCATACAATAGTCCTCCCCCCCTTTTAATAGAAAATTACATCAATCATATATTTAGGATGTCGAATCCTACTCCATGCATCATATTCTATGTCTTAGAGACATGTGGCAAACAAAAAATCCAACTAATTCCTTGATTCCTGGAAACTGTCTTTTAGAATAAATGCAACTACAGCCAGCTCATTGCATGGATATTTAGTGGAGATGAATATTAGGTACAAGTGTCCCTTGGTATATAAATACTCTCTTAGAACCCATTCAAACCTCCTTAGATAGGTGGAATCCCTCCTACAACTCAGATTTATCAGACTGTTAGCGTTTGCAACGCAATTTCAGGATTCGGTGCAGACTTCCCTGTAGGTGATGATTTCCACTTTTATCCAAAAATACGAACTGGGTCAAGATGATTTTTGGTCAGCAAGTCAATGATATTACTATTCATATCCAAAAAGAAATTCAAAAGAACCCAGACCGATGTTTAAAAGTTATGAGAAAAATACGATTTTTCTTTGTACCAGGTGATTTTGCAGCGCACAGTGAGTTTTGCAGTGCACAGTTGCAAATGGAAATGAAAATAATAAATGATAAATATTTCTTTTGAAACTGACCCTTGGATATGTTGGATGATGTTAGGCAGTAAAAACAATATGGGTGCTAACAGGCATGCCTTTGCAAACTGTTGACAAACCTCTAACCTTAGCTATGAAAATCATGGTGCTAACAACCTGCAACCTATCAACAATATCCAAACTAAGATTTTGATTCATTGTTTTCAAATTGACATCCCAAGAGTGATCATTCGTTCAATACTCCAATTCTCACTTAAATTATTCTTCCAATCTACTTGCAGATGAAGCAATGGAATCACATAGTGGTTGATAAGAAAAATAACAACACCTTTAAGTCTGAAATTGTGATCCTTATCACTCCAAAGGTCACTCTTATGACTACCAATAATCTGTATGAATTATTGTTTAGAATCCCAAGCATGTACATGCAACCAACAATAATTTCTAAGGATCAACACATCCCATGAAGGGAATGCATCTCCAACTACGTATGGAAAATATGCAACACTACCCATCAACTCAATGAAGGTACAAAATTTCACACTTGTTGGAAAACTCCAAAACTCAAGACCAAAACTCATGCAAGAATGAAGAAACTCATAATCAATACCAACAAGGAAATGAGCCTCAACTTACATCATTAATTTGCATACCCAAGTTACCTTCCAATTCCTTATGTAGCAAGGAATGATGATGCCTCTTAGTATTATCTCATTCCCAATGCAATCCTCATCTATCTCCTCCTTTGCACATTTCATATCCGGTGGTCTCTCAGGAGAGTAACCATACTCCTCATAAAGTGAACCTAAATCAAAACCAAGCTAAACACCACACTCCAACTCAAGTTTTGAATCTTCTCCTGGATCCCATACCTTGTTATTTTTACCAAGTGCAATACTACAATCAAGAACAAATCCACCATCCAACTCAAGGAGTGGATTTTCCTAATTCATATCAAAACCCATATCCATTAATGGGTTATCAATAATCACCTTAAATTTATTCTTGAAATCATATTCATGCAAAGGAAGTGAACTAATGTTATGATGAATATAAAAATCAGAACCTTCATACTTATCATCAATGACTCTAAGGCTGCCCCAAATCACATGAGCCTTTCCATTACCATTTGAAGCAGTAAATTGTGGATCCATTTCATCTAAGTCCCTAAACCTCTACACAAATTTAGATTCATGTGTTGGTACATCAAATTTGTTCTAAAGAAATAAATCAACACCATCAATGCCATCCTCCATGCATGCATTGTGTTCTAAAATCATAACATCACCATGATAAAAAGGAAATTCATCCAATGTAAGATCCTTGTCATATTTAGATGTCATCACACCCATATACCATGTGTTAAAATGATGATTTCTTTGTTTATTATGATCCTCATGTGATGTTGTCTTCCTAAATAAATCACTCTCCATAGGCTTGGTTTGAAAGTTAAATCCAACACCACCTGAATAAGATAACAGATTATCCAAAACTATTTTGATGTCATCATCATATTTTCTTTCTATATGCCGATCATCTGAAGGTATATTAATGATCTCAACTATCCTAACATTCGCACTAGTGTTATTAGCTTCATTGGATAACTCTAAATGTGGATTCAAGATTTTTTTTGTGTCACTTTCGTTTTACACATCCTCATTCTTAGTAGCCTCAATAGGTGACTCTCCTTCATTCTTGTCCTCATATGGATGAAGTGAACTTGTGAGCATGACTTCATCTTCTTTAAAACCTCCACATGTAGGGCTAGGTGTCCAAGTACCTTGACATGTGAAATAACGTTGTTCTCTCCTCAACTCCTTTTTTCTCTTCCTAGGTTCACCCATAGGTTGCAAATCACGAGGAAAAAATATATTTCCTTCCTTCCTTCTTTTATTTTTTCTTTGTACTAGTAAAATTATCTAACTTACTGACTTCTTTCCTTTCTCGTGCAAAAATAGGTTCTAGTATTTCAGGATGTTCTAAAAATGTTATTAGATTCTTCTGATATGCTTGAGAGACCTATATAAATTTTGTCATAAGCTTCTGCATAGGATTCATCCTTCCCAAAGAAACTAAACCACAATCTGTTGAAACCAAAATAGATGAGTGTTGGTCACTTCAACACAATAATTTGAAAATATGTTTCACTGATAATCCCTCAGGTTGGTAGGATGCACAACTCTGATACCACTATAACGTTCACACTAATTTTTGTTTGGATTTTTCCTTGGTTTAGAGTGTTGACACTTCATCAAACAATTTACTGTTTATAGGAACTAAGTTTTTGATGATATAGTCACTTTAGCAACAATTTACCACATTCTTTGAGATATATTTGACACCCATTTTAGATATGACAACAAACTAAAATATCAAGTAACTCATTCCCATATATGATTTACAAAAATGTCAATATTGAAGACACAATATGTTTACTACATTTCTTATTTTATGATAGAAATGATACAATTAAAAAACCCAGCAAGGTATGCAAAAATAAATACAATAAAACCTGATATATATATACGCAAGAGATGATTACAATCCTGTAGAATTCATTTGTAGATAGCCATGGATAGGAAATGGATGACACTTTTATGGTGGAGAACTCGTCCCATCTGTGAGATAACTTTGCTTGCAAGAAAAGGCTAGATCTTCAGCAGTAAAATCATCCACATACTAGAAGATATGCCCCAGTAGGTATATAATCTACCTAGAGAGAGGTAACTCAATCCAAGTAGTAAAGAAATCATCCCATACACAAAATATTTAGCCTAGAACATAGAAAATCGGCCCAAAACATCCATATACTCACCCCCCTTAGCAAATAAATGTTGCCAATATCAAATCGACCCTCCTAAGTGGAAACTTAGTCTTTCTTTAGCATAATATTCACCCAACATAGAAGGAATTGCCCCTTTATAAAAAAAAACGACCACCACACTATTAAACTCGGCCCCAAGAGGATATATGACCTAGATTCAAGAGAAAACTTGACTTCTTAGTGAATAAACTCAATGCAAAACAAAAATTCACCCTCAACAAGTAGTCTTGATTCCAAAGAGCTATTACACCAAGGTATTCCCTCAGATAATATGATCTGAATAACACCATTAGTGTATTTAATTAAATTATGCTCAATAATAACCCAAATTACAAGAATCATCAAAATGCCACAAAACCAAGAACGAATTGTGAGGAAATGATCCCGATGATGAAATATGGTAAATGAGATAAGATGGGCCTCATATAATTCCCTCAAACCCTCTAAGCTCACTGCTAACCTCCATTTAACCCTCTGGTCAAGCTGGCATAAACCCTGAAGGTCACCACCAATTGCAAAGCAGGGAAATAAAAAAATGGGGACATCACATATATTCAACCTATAAAATAATATAAATTGATTACTAATATAGCAAGGTTTATGTTTAGAGCATTCTAGGTCTTCAATCATACCATTTTTTCCCTTTCTTTGAATTTCCATAAAAACCAAAAATTTCACATAATTTAGAGGATTATGACAAGATAGCCATGCCTTTGAAGGAAAAATAACAAAATTGTTAATGATCATAACAGTTTTCAATACCTTAGTATCTATATGGTTGTGGCTTATTGGTTGTGAGAGGGGTGTATTCATAAGTACAATGTCATTTTTTATGTAATGGAAGGTGTTTGTACAAAATGAAAGTCCATAGAATATTTTATCCTTCTTTTCTCTTTGCAGATGATGGAGACCGATTTGGTTTTTTTCATGCGAACTAAGAAAAATGTATTTTCTTTTGATGGAATTGTAAATTTGAAGTGTTAAATTTCATAGTTCAATGCTATAGGGATTTTTGAGGCATTAGTGAAATCAAAATCGACAATATCCACTTAGTTATAGGTGATATCAGGGAAATTTGAATAACTCAGGGTTTTTCTACATCAAATAAAAAAGGGCATATAATTGATGATTTATCCAACTACTTTTTCAATTCAGGATATCTCTGATCATGAAAAATGAAATGAATATTCTTACAGTCTTTATTGAAGAATGATTTACCACTGCAAACCATTATCTTCACAAAATGAATTGCAAGGATTTTAAGAGAGGGAAACAAATTGATTTATAGCCTACCTGAAATCATCAAATAGAAATAGGAAAGAATTAGAGCACCATCTAAAATGATGCCCAAAAAATGTATGTGCTCAACTCTCGCTCACAGTCTTCCAAATTTCATCATTCACTCACTAAAGAGTTATCCGTAAACTAGGTAAAAAAGGAAAATTTGTAAGTTGGGGAAGCTTTTGGCCATGACCTAACACAACATAAATCTCATCTGTAAAACCCTAGGTACCAAAGAAAGGCACAGAGAATCAAACCCCGGGATCTACAAAATTCCCCAAAAAATCCTTCATGCACTACATTATTGAGTACTTCCCTTGAAAATAGAGGTAATTGTAACATCCTCGATTGAAAGCCAAAGATCTCAAATCCATTGACAGAATGTTGATGCTGACTAAAAATGCATTCTACCTAAAAAACTAAGGAAAATATCTAGTTGAGGTACCACCATACGAAGAAGTTAAAGTAAATTGTAGATTAAGTTTCATTGCAATTCGTTTGAAAATAAGTTTTTTTTTTATGGAATGGTAATCTTATTGATAATTTAAATCCTGAAAAATAAATCATACACATGTTAGAGAGCCCTCAAATAATAGAAATCCTCGCCGTGAGATTTGGTAAACAAACAAAATCATCTGTGCAAAAATTTTGGTAATGACAAGCAATTTAGTGATTTTTTTTTCCTCGTAAATTTGTTCATTGCTTGAAAAATGTTTTGGGTATCTTGAAAGAAAGGGTGTAGAATCGGCTCAGAAATGCATGGGTTAGTGTCACGAGTAATTTTGTCTTTCTGCAATCCAGTCATAGAAACCTCACCATGTAGCCTCTTTTGAGGGCATATAGATGATTTCTTATGTTTTCCATTGCATTAACTTAAATTTGTGGTCTATACATGGAGGAATGGTGTTGGCTCATTTACGCGCATACCTCCTAACACTGGGGGGTTGATGAACTAGGTTTCATCCAGAGTTGACCAACAAAAATCCAAGGCGTTGACATATCAATCTTTAGTTAAGGACCGAAGAAGGCCTCACCTGAGATGCCATGAGAATCATAGAGACCATCTGGTCTTATTTTGGAGATGATGTTGGAATATTGGTTGTTGTCATTGATGTCAACCCTAGTCATGGGTTTTGGACCACAAGATTGATGAAGGTATTTGTACATGAAGGACAATGCACATGCATATACAACACCCATGGATGGATAGTATACATCATGTTGTTTCCGATGGTATGAGGCACGCTACGTGGATCCTCATGGTTGAGGAGAAATGAATTTTTGAATATGACAAAGTGAATTGAAGAAGGAAGTACATGTAGGCCCTCAAGATAATTAAAGAACATAATTACAAAATAAGAAAGTGTCAGGTCAGCCCTAATGTTAAAAGGAAGTGACATAAATTGTAAGGTTCGGCTCCACAAAGCCTTATAAAAACCAAAATAATTTATTTTAAGGAATGCAAACCTAACATGTATTTTACTTCATGATCATCACATAACCAAAACCAACATATATAAAATTTATTGAGCTGAACATAATAGCTTACGGACAACCTTATAACACTTCATATTCCTTAAATGCATAAAACAAATACGTAAATTAAAATACCTTGGTCTGATGCTAAACTTTCTCTTGTCTTATTAACCTTCCTACTGCTTCCGCTTGTCTTGTTGACCTTCCTGCTGCTGTCTTGCCTAGCTTGATGCGTTGATCAACTTTGCCCAAACCGTGGTTCCTCCCTGCCAGCTAGGAGCAGCCTGTCTAGCTTCCTAGCTCCAGGATACCATATGGATATCCTGGCCCCCGTGCCCCAAACCCCCAGAAAACTAGTGCCCCCGTAATGATCCTTCCTCACTCCAGAACTCAAACTGTCAACCAACAAATCCCAGAGAACCCTCCAAAACCATTTTCTTTTTCTTGTTTCCGTAAGCCTCCTCCCGTCATATCCCTCCTTCATCAACCCTTCCCTCTCCTTCCTTTCCTTATCCATACATTTATTGTCTTATCTGATTATTAATGCTCTTTATCCGATTATTAATGTTTTATCCAGTTATTAATGCTCCTTATCCCCTCCGTATACGTAACCCTTTAATTTAAACAATTAAATTTATTAACCCTTTTAATTTAATACCCATGTCATTGAATGTAATAGGTAATTAATTAATTAATTAATTAATCAAAATTATAACAATTTATTAATTAATAAATATTTAATTAATATCATTATACCAATCTTTGTTTAGTTAATAACATGTTAGAAAAATTAATTACCTAATAATTTTTTACTTAATAATCCCTAAACATATATTCAACTAGGGTTGTTACATACACCCACCCTTCAGGAAACTTCATCCCGAAGTTAAGGTATCTTATGGTACAAAGGAAAAGAACCTGGTTCACACATTCATAACAATTAACCAACATTATCAGTAAGTAAGTCAAGAAAACTCATACATACTAGTGTATATGTACAATAAATGCATGTGTAGCTAGTACATACAAGTCTTGTGCATGTACTAATAATCAAAACTACCATCCTTTAGTAATTTATGTATGCATCCAATCCAGTCAGCAAAACTAGTCTTTTATAAAAGACAACAAACCAATCAATTGTTTGAGAAATCCTTTAATTACTATTATCTGGTTCCACAATTTTATTTAGACAACTGTGGTTTAGTTATGTAATGATGAATATTCATATATACACATTTCTCTTTTTCTTTTTTCTTTTTTCTTTTTTTGAAGGTAAAACATTAAATTCCACCATAGACAAATCTCCATACCTTCTCAGCTATTTCTACTCATCCTTCCTCCCTAACCTACTTCCATCTCCATTCCTATCCTTCCTCTGCTAGACTATCTTGGAGCGTCAACTATATTGACCTAACTCCAAATAGAACCCATAATCGAAAGTGTCGTGATCTCGACCAAGCTTCCATAGCAGGCATCTGACAGTCATCATCACACGTCTTGGGGAGCGTGAACTAACACCGTCCTCCCATGACTTCAGGTTTCAGAGGATATACGGTGGGAAATGCCTCCACCCCTCCTAATCATAACTAGGGTCCACATCCTACAATGGAATATACAGTGGCACCATGTTGTTGGGGATTTTATCATCTTTTATTCGGTTTTGGGCAGTGTCATCACCTAAAATCATGCACTGGTCCACATATCATAGCAATGCATCCAAACCAATATAATTTTACATACAATATTCATACCATAATGTTTCTTGGCTAGTGGTCATGATATCCACTTTCATCATCTTTATCCCCTGGTTATTTCATAGCCCATAACCTGCAGATTAGTCTGTAACAAAAACTCATACATTTCTATGCATTATCATCAGGTAATTGCATACTATCCTCATTTCAATTTGGTATCCCTGTACCGACAATTTAACATCAAAGTTTTCCAGTTAGAATTAGATCTCATAATATCCCATAATTCAATTTCGACACCCATTCATAAGATTATCATTTACCCAAAATAGATTGCATCATATCCAACATCATCCTAATAGCATTTAAACATTCATTACATTCACATTCTCACAATATGTCGCATCATATACATCATCATCAATAAAATTTAAACATTCGTAAAATTTGCATTCACATAATAGATCGCATTACATACATCATCATCAATAACATTTAATCATTCATAAAAGTTCATACATTTAAAGTTTAGGTGTATCACTTAATAGTTTCATTGTGACTAGAAAATAAA
>ML788185.1:398398-410095 GCA_009831015.1 Picea engelmannii | reverse complement strand
ATATATATATATATATATATATATATAATGCATATATATATTTTCTTTTTACAAATAGTATTACTATTCAAAATAAAATAATAAAATCTTGAAATAATAATAATATTGTTATTAACTAATTTGAGCATTTATAAAAATAAAACATTTTGAAATTAAAATATATGCAAAATATATGTAATGTGCGCTAAATATCTTGATAAGAAACGAGGCATTTATTGACAGAACTTCCACACTGGAGACCCTGCTAGCAGCCTTTAAGGTTGGTCTCCTCACATGAGGTTCACGTGTCCAACCCCGACTTTTGATACCTAAACCCTAAACTTTCACCAGTTCATCCAGCGTTTTCCCTCAGGCGGCTTGTTTTTCTTTTCATCTGCCTGTGGCCATCTGCACTTCCTTCGCTGGTTCCTCTTTTTCCCGTGGTTGTGTTTGCAGCGCTCGCTCTCGGACACAACCTTTCCACACGGTCCGTGGCTGTGTTTGTTGGTGTTCGGGCCGTGGTTGGGCACTGGCCTTCTTCCTTTTGATTCTGGTGATGAAGGCGCATAAGTTGAAAGGTTACAGGCATCTCTCTGTTGGACCTGGCTTCTAAGGTCTCTCTTTTAATCCTACGGTGACTCCATTCATCCTACGGTGTTTATACATCATATACACATGCGATATTGGATAAGAGATTTTCTAGGACATCTATATAATCAGAATATCAGGCCACTTCTGTGAGCGCTATAGCCACTTCAGTGAGATCTTCAGGCATGCACAATCGTTCTGGTTCTACCGTTGTTGACAAGGAAGTCAGACCAGCTTCCATTAGAGCGCGTGCCAATGTCGATATAATCAACTTCCCTATTGAGGGTTTACTTAGAATGATTCCTCCTGCATGAGAACCCCAATTTAGGTATTCCTCTGCAGCATCAACATGGCCTGCAGCATGAATAGTATTTCAAAATGCTTAATTCTTTTGACCTCATGCTCCAAATGGCCCATGTTCATCAACTCTGTGATAGGGGAGGTCTTGGTGTTGTGCGTTGGCTATTTGTAGCAACCCTCCTAGTTAAGGACAACTACTTTGACAACAGGGGCAATTTTGTTTTTGTTTTAACTGTGTGTGCGCGCGTGTACAAGGAAATCAATCAACGCTTTCAACTTTGCGTCGCCACCCGACGACGACTAAGACACAACCAAGATGAATATAAAAAGATGACAAGGACGCGCGACAAGTAACTGCATGCATAAACGACGGTCACACGATGAGGTAGAATTGACTACCAGCCCGGCACAAGCAGACCAAGCACTCGAATTACAACCAAGTACGACACTAGTGAATCAAGGGACTACATTCTAAGATTCTTAAGGTCAATCCAAAGCGCAACCTTCGATCATAATTCATCAACAAGGTATCCTCTGAAGCAACATTCAATGGGCCTTAATGTTGAAGTCTGAACATTCGACGGGTTTGCATTTAACAACATAATTAGTCATTAATTAAATCATAGAAATAATGAAATCGCTATAATTATCATTGGTGCAATAAAATACATGTAATCTATAATTAACGGAACCTCCTAAATTGTTTAACGTGACCCCCGTAAAGTTACACTAGCATTCATTCCAGGATCTAACTTATGATTCGGTTAGACAAGAATTATGAGCCAATAATTGTCTCCCCCAACGCAAGGATTATAATTCCATAATTAATGCACAAATCAAAATCCCTTTATTGCCAGTACATAAGTAACATTAACCTTACTAAATGATCTAAAGGTATAATTGATGCAGTAACATTAACACATTGAATGTACAACGATCTAACATATAATAATCTCAATGCATACCTGTATAAGGTAACATTAGTATTAACAATAACTAGGGGATCTAAATGATATATTTGTTGCAACGGGAAGGGTTCAAATTTTGACAACAGAAATCAATACATCTTTATATAACCCCAATTCCCTACTCATAAATGTAATAAGCACATTAACATTAATGATAATTAATGGATCTAAATGATTTAGTAGTATAACTGGAGAAGTTAATTTTTTAACAGCAGGAAACCATGCAGCTTGTATAACCACAATTAACTAAAAATCTAACTAGTACCGAGCCTTAACATCCAATTTTATTAAACGATATTTCTTTAAATTACAGTAATTCGTGTTATTGCATCTACCTTGCATTACTACTTAGATTAAAAATAAGTCAATTACCCAACTTAAAGCTTTTATAAAAAGGAACTAATTATCAAGAAGTTTTCTTCTATCAATTTCTTTTGAAATGCAAAGGGACGAGCTGCCCTCAAAATTCGAACAGCACCCTTCTAGAATTCCCGTGCATAAATAAGATATTCCTCTACAGGTAACCTATCATTTCGAATCCTAAGGCGTAGATTTCCTTGGAACAGTACCACAGACTTGTCAGTGGGGATTAGTGACGGGATTTCCAGAATTTAATCATGACACTCCTTCCAACACTAAGTTGGTGCCAAGTTTATCTACGTCCCAAAGACTAGAAAAAGGGTTTTTATGTGAGAAGGGTATGACCGTGACATCTGGAGCTGGGCAGTACGCTTCTGGAGCAGGCTAGTGCGGGTTTAATCACAAGTGTGCTGTAGTATAATACCAAGGCGTAGGTCTACTGCAGTAGATCGAGGTGAACGTATCTATGGTACACCAAAATTTGAAAAACGTGCCTCACACCCGCAGAGATAGCGCGCTGTCATAACTCGTCAAGTAACAAATAAAATGCCACTTATTAAAAATGACCGATTTAACAATACATCAAATGCCAATCTTCAAAATAGCCAACTTATCAATAATCAAACGCCACCATTCAAAAATGACCAATTTAACAATAAAATAAAACACCAATATTCAAAGTGACCAATTTAACCAGAATGACCCAATGCCAGAACTCAAATAACCAAGTCAACAATAATTAAAATGCCGCTATCCAATATGACCTCCTTAACTATAATTAATACTGCCAATACTCAAGAACCATATTGTCAATAATTAACCAGCCACTATTCCGATAACAGCTTTAACAATAATTAAAGCGCCAGTATTCCGTTAACCCAATTGACAATAATTGCAAATGCCACTAATCAAATGACAGTCTTAACAATAATTAAAATGCCAGAATTTAATTAACCAAATTGACAATACTTGAAGATGCCACTATTCAACAACAGTTTTAACAATAATTAAAATGCCAGTATTCACGAGACGAGACCCTTATGTTAAATGGCGACCTAACACCAGAAGATTGATCCGCATATTGAATCCTGAGATTTAAATGAAAACGAAACATCATATTTAAAGGGGACGACATCACTGAACCGAGTTTAACAGCAGCGTAATTAAGCCAAGACTAAAAACGAACTAAATCCACATTTATCATAAGTCAGCATTAACTATCCGTTTTTTTTTTGTTAAAAAGAAAAACAACAAATAATCATAAAATTTAAACGAAAAAGTAAACGCCAGAAAAGGGAAATGCCAGCTGCCGAGAGCTGGCGACCTCTGTGAGTGTACAGGTGTAAGCATGGAAATGCTACGGGAAGGGACGTGCCCTGGGAGGTCGCGCGGGCCAGAGCGCGTGCTCGCAGACCAGTGGTTTACTCACGCATATAAGAATAAGTGGAGGTCGGCCATCAATACCCACGCGTCCCAGGAAAACCACATGCCCCGGATATCCATAGCCCTGTGCTCAAATTGAAACGTGTCATTCAACAGTTTTAACACGGACTAAATATCCCTTCAAGGTTAACAATATTTTAATACGAAATTAGAGAACACGAAAGTATTCAACGGTAGTGCATATTTTACGGCCCAACTAGATAGATGCATATTTATTTATGTGGTGTCCACTTCTTTGAACGGTGGGTAATTAATATACAGAGCACCATAGTTTCAACGAATGTATGGGAGAAACCAGTCGATCTACACTGGATATCCATGGAATTATTGGTATCCTGATCCTTGGATTGAAGGGTATCTAACCTTGAAAAGGGAAGGGTCACTGCAATATTTATTCTTGTTCTCGATGTATTTCAATCTGGAGATACAATATTATTAGTTTAAACTATTGACAACATTGCGTAACTTATTACCTAGGTACTGTAGATATAAATCAATTTTATAAATGAAAGGGTAATATGAATTCGTGGATGTTTAAGTTAAGAAAAATAATGTATCACTTTGTATACCTTTCGGAGGACGTGAGTGTGATGTCAACTCAGCACCAGATTGCACAAATAATTATATGTCTGTATCTATTATATATCGATAAGATAGGATCTCTTTGTTATTTTCAGTCTTTTCTCTCCCATACTATGCTTATTGTCAATGCTGGTTGCGGCATGATTTCTTTTTCCTGTTACCATTTGCGACTGTTAAGTTGTTTTTTTTTTTAGTTTTTTTTTTGGGACAACGATAGGCCTCCTCTGTCCTAGGCTTTCTAAGCTGGTATAGGCTTGTCTTCATTATTCCCGCCTCCTTTGAGGACTGTTATGTATCGATCAGCATTGGGCAAGCACAACACTCGTTATTTTCTGATGAGTAACTCTGTCTAAGTAAAAGAATTTTATTTCTATATAAATTTGAGAAAAGTTTTCTTCTTGGAAAAAGATAAGCTCGATACAAATACCTTCTATATCTATTGATGTATCTATTTGACTATCTGCGTGAGGAAGGAATTTTCATTGCATTGTTTGCTGTATTATCTGAAGACCAACGAGCAGCGATCGGCACATAGTACTCCTGTAGCAGACTATTGTTGTTGTTTTAGGTAAAACAATTATACCCTTTTGAATATAACCGTGCCATCTTCCCGTGGAAAAAAATAAAGCTCGAATCAAGCCACTCTTACAATGCAATAGGCCATGCATTCCACTGAAGACAAGCCAATAATGAAAGCCCGATAACAAAACACATTCCAATCAGCCAGAGCGAGCGATTGACCCATGGAAAGTAAAACTCCAGCTATGATATATAAACAGCCCAGTCACAAATGGGAACGCCCGTAGTCAGAAGAAACGCCCATAGTAAAAACATCAACAGAGAATATAAAAATGACCGCAGCAAATACATCAACAAAAAATAAAAACGCCCACTGTAACAAATCGTAAACCTACTGAAGGAAGAAAACAAAAACCGCCCACGACATAAAAACGAAATAGCATAAACCCGCAACAAATTTTTACCTGAACCCTTAACCCATAACAAGATCTTTTGAAAACCCCCTTTTTCTTACAGAGTATGAAGGACGAGGAAACAACATTCCACAACAGTACAACCCTAATCACAGCAATAAATCACTATGCATTCTACTCTACTCAGTTCAGGAACATACCTTGGCCTTATTTTCTTGCCACAACGATTCCTTGCTCCTGCCACTCCTTCTCCTTCTTGTCGACCGCAAAAACCCACCGGTACCTCCCAGCCAAACGCTAGGGGTACTCTTCTTCCCCCTCAGCCCCCCGAGCCGCAAAGGGGCCACACACAATCAGAGAGTAACTAGCTCCTCAGCTCGCCTCTAAGGCTGAGCTACCACTCAAGTCTGCTGAGGATTCCCAACTCCTACCAGCAATCAGTCAGTCTCTATTCTCTCAGCATAACAATACCAATCTCATAAAAAAGTCCTCTTCTTTCCCTTCTCCCTTTCTTTTCTCCAGACTCAAACCCTAATTCCTCCCTTTTTAGGTTTTCCCTCCCTTTTCTCTTTTGACTTTCTTATTTTTCTTTTTTTTTAGTTTATTTTGTTTATATATTTCATTTTTATTTTTCTTTTCAAAAATTCAAGGGTATGTGCGCTCATTTTTTTTTATTTCCTTATATTTTCACATGCTTAACTTTATTTGTTTATAATTTGTTTATAATATAAATATACATATATATATTTTCATTTTTCTATTAATAATCATGCATTCATCATTTAATTTACCATTAATATATCTGTATATTTAGGATTAATGAGAGATTAAGGTGATGGCAAACCAGTATAGGGGAAAAGTAAATGTTTTACAAAAACGAAAAAAAAAGAGGATTTACGAGGAGGGATGGCGGTATAGTAATGTGAACTAGACAAGTAAAAGGGAGATGGATACTGGAAGATCTAGGCAATGGAGGATAGTTTTATTAAGTAGACAAGGATAAAGAGAGGGTGATGGTCTGAGTTTTTGTTTTCTTTTTTTTTTGAATTTTCTTTTGTTAAGGCCACACTAGAATCCCCCCCCCCCGGTTTCTAGAAGGTCTTAGGCTTAGGGTTTAGATTCTGAGCTAGGCGACGATTGGTTAAGGGAATTGCTTAAGGTTTTATTCAGGTGTTGATGACTTAGGGCTAATTAGGCTGACTCCCTCAACCACCTTTATCGCGACGTTCCCTTCAGGCCGCACCACGTGCGCCAAGGGTGCCACTCGCCTTTGGAATTTCCTTTGGCGACGTGCCCTTCAGGATGTACCACGTGCTCCAAGGGTGCCACTTGCCAACTGAGTTTCTTTTATGCGACGTGCCCTTCAGGATGCACCACGTGCTCCAAGGGTGCCACCCGCCAACTGAACTGATTGGTAGACCTCTATAACCCCTGGAGTCAATACTCCGCCAGGTGAACTAGTAGGAGACTAAGGGCTCTAAGGAATACGGCCCCCGCCTTATTGCGCGCCCCTTAGAATCATCGTGAGAGACTGTCGCAGTTGGCCCTCACGGCATTGTGGGTCCTCTTGAACTAGGTAATCGTTAACCTACAGTTCGAGCCACGGCGGGAGTGCTAGCAAGTAGTGGCAGGGCTGCTGTCCACCCCTCTCCCTCAACCTCTCTGCAATCGTGTGTGTGGACCCTTTACTCCATATGTGAGTCAAGTCGCCAAGCTATCGTCAGCTTGCATCACCAATAATCATGTCAGAAATGTCGACATCAAATCATCAAATCAAATGAAACATCACAATAAACATATCAACCCAAAAGCACACTCCCTGACTCAGTCTGGAGTCCAAGGGGGTTCTACCGATGCCTCTGCATCCTCAAGGTCAAAAACCCTGCACACTCAATCAAACTGAGTCAATAGTACCTGTCTACATCAAATAGTAACACATCATGTCATCTGTCAATCACATCATAATCAAATATAATAGGTCTAACATCAAAAGGTCCAGATCCTTGCGAGCAAGTGTTCTCAAATAATAAGTGTTCTCAGTGCGCCAGAGCAGGATGTTACACTATTGGGGTGTTGTGCGTTGGCGTTGGCTATGGCGGTGGTGCATTGGTAGCTCGTGGTTGTTATGTGCGCATTTTATTAATTATTTTTTGATAAAAAAAAAATTGTTTTGCATTTGTGCAACTCCTTGGCCATGGCTGGGCACTATGTTCGGGCTGTGTGGTGCAAGAACATGCCCATGGGATGTGTGCGAAATAGGCAGATGGTTTGTATGGAAGTTTCGAAAAGAGGGGTGACATTGGATTTTCTTTATTTTGGGGTCCTTTGCACTGGTTCTGTATGGTCTCATTCCTACATTTCAAAGCCAGCCTTTTACCATGTGTAAAGACCAACCGTGACTGAAATGGCTTCACATCAACCTTGTGAACTAGGTCAGGAACACTAAAGAAATGAACCCATCCTTCCACGGATACGACTAGGATTAGACCATCGCCTGACAAGGCTAGAATGTGAATACTATCAAGTGAGACATCTATAATGCTCAAATCCTGAATCGTTGATTCTTTCTGCTAATTGTTTTTCAGGTCCTTTGCCAACCATAAAAGTTCCACAGTCTTCAGAACACAGAATCCTTGTGGATGCACAACAAAGGTGAAGCCGAAGTGATTGGAAACGACGATGGCCTGCAAGGGAGCAGATTGAGCGTCGAATTTGTGTTGTTCATAGGATCGAATTACAAGAATCAGAACACCGATTCTTTGAAAAAAAAAACATCGTCTATAGCGTCCCTCTCGCCCTCCCGTATCTCCATTTTAGAAGAATTTTTCTTTTTGGAAAGTGATTCTCAACAGCTAGACAAATGGGATTTAATTTGTGTTGCAATTGCCGTAGGCACAGTCATTGTCATGATATTTGTTCCAAGAAATCCTGAAGTGGGTGAGTGGGCATTGCTATACTTCATTGGAAAATTTCATTATTTGCTTCAAACATAGGTGTTTTTTTTTTTTTTTTCAATATCTGTTTTTCATATTAGTTATTTATTGCCTAGAAAGGGGCAATCTTTGACCTACTTTGCCATTTCAAGTGGTGTTGAAAATGTGTTCAAGATTCTTTTGATAAGGCTGGCTATTCATATGACGAAGAAACCTTTGAGAAGATTTTTGGGATGCATTTATTCTGTATTTGGCTCTTTTGCACCCTACACTGTTTTCCACGATTCAGTGCCCTTCTTGAGATGGGCCTGTGAGAAGGGGATTCTTGTGGGGATTGTAAGCAATTCATAATATCATTATCAGGATGTTATCTTGCCTACATTGGGTATGAATCAGGGGTTCATATCCTCTATTTGTTATTTAGACAGATTTATGTCATATACAGATATTTTTTTTGACAAAATGACTGAGAAATATCTCATGCTACGCTCTTGCTATTCGCTATTGGGTTGGATGTTAACTAGTTCCCTGGTGTGGTGAATTTAAATGTTACAGCCATAGCATTTATGGTTGATATCTTTGGCTTATTCTCGTTATCATAGCCATAGAAATTATGCTTTACTTGGGTCCGTTTGTTCTTGTTTTCACAACCACAATCATTTGCATTTGCTTGTTCGCATACATCACTTTTTTATTTTTTATTTTTCTTTATTTAGGAAGAATTATGTATAAATTTATAAATATATATATATAGATCTACATATATACTAAAAAAACAATTGTGTGCTTGGCTTGCAGGTTAGGTGGAGCTAGAGCTTGGAGCTTAGACTTATCTAATTTTTGGGTGGGTACAATTCCATTACTAAATCGGGTAGGAGGGTAGGTAGGAAGGTAGGCCCTTGGTTCCAAATTTTGAACCAGGGCTCTGATACCATGTGTAAGGTTCGTCTCCATAAAGCCTTATAAAACCCAAAAGAATTTATTTTAAGGAATGGAAACCTAACATGTATTTTACTTCATAATCAACATATAACCAAAATGAACATATATAAAATTTATTGAGATGAACATAATAGCTTACGGACAACCTTATAACACTTCATATTCCTTAAATGCATAAAAAAAATACGTAAATTAAAATACCTTGGTCTGATGCTAAACTTCCGCTTGTCTTGTTGACCTTCCTTCTGCTGCCTTGCCCGGCTTGATGCACTTATCAACTCTGCCCAAACCGTGGTTCCTCCCTACTAGCTAGGAGCAACTTGTCCGGAATCCTTGCTCCAGGATACCATATGGATATCCTGGCCCCCATGCCCAAAACCCCCAGCAAACCGGTGCCCCTGTAATGATCCTTCCTCACTCCAGAACTCAAACTCTCAACCAGCAAATCCCAGAGAACCCTCCAAAACCATTTTCTTTTTCTTTTTTCCATAAGCCTCCTCCTGTCATATCCCTCCTTCACCGATCCTTCCCCCTCCTTCCTTTCCTTATCCATACATTTATTTTCTTATCCGATTATTAATGCTCCTTATCCGATTATTAATGTTTTATCCGGTTATTAATGCTCCTTATCCCCTCCATATATGTAATCCTTTAATTTAAACAATTAAATTTATTAACCCTTTTAATTTAATACCCATGTCATTGAATGTAATAGGTAATTAATTAATTAATTAATTAATCAAAATTATAATAATTAATTAATTAATAAATATTTAATTAATATCATTATACCAATCTTTGTTTAGTTAATAACATGTTAGAAAAATTAATTACCTAATAAATTTTTACTTAATAATCCCTAAACATATATTCGACTAGGGTTGTTACATAGATGGTATAAATAAATATCATTATACATTCATTTGATACACAAGTCAAATTTAAGAGGAAATTAGAAGTAAAGAAGGCCAGATTTCAAGGGAGGATGAAGTCTTTTGGTGATGTGTTCTAAGGTGTTTTGGGTAAAACAGTCATAACTTCTTCATCGAGAATCCAAATGATGTGGGACAAATTGCATTGGAAATAGTACGAACTTTAGTTTCTTGTGTGCAATTTTCAGAATTTGATGTTAAATATTGAGCGTGGGGCATTTTGTACAAGTTCGGTCTCCTGAATAAACGAAAATTGAACAAGGTTTACCATTCTCTCTATAACTTATTTTTGGGGAGGATTCAAGAAGTGAAACTTGGATAAGTTTCAGAGAATAAACTGAATAATATTATCTATAGGATCATAGTATTCCAAGAATTGAATAATTGTAGAAATTGAAGAAGTCTCAGGAAGCATTATCAGGTTCTATGTGATGGTTGGTTGATGGTGATGATTTAATATGAAGTTTTATTATCTCTCATATATTCTTGGGTGGAAGGAAGGGGCAAGGATGAAGAGTTCAAATCTCTCTTGATATTGGAGGATTGTATCTTCCTCTTAGAGGTTTATCCCTTACTTTACATTTGGAAGCTGTAGCTACCTTTGGAAGTCACTACTTCCCTTGAACAATAACTATTGATTATTTTTCATATATTGTGCATGGTGTATTGTGGTGTATTGGTGTAACTCTTATACTATTGTTCATTGCTCATTGAATATAATTGAATAGTTTAAGTATAAGTTGAATTTTTTTTTAAATTGTACTTGATATTGATTCACCCCCCTCTCAGTATCAAAAATTGGTATCAGAGGGGGTTACCTTCAGTACAGTTTAACCACTGGAAGGAAGATCTTAAGAAGAAATGGAAGACAAAATTCCAAAAGGGATTCCACCATTTGATGGAAGCAATTTTGAATACTAGATTAATAGAATGGAAACTTACTTGAAATATCTTTGGGAATATGTTTGGTTCTCAGTTGCTTCAGGATACAATGCTTTGAAGAAACCAAAGACTGGAGCTTAGAAGGAAGAAAAAATGAACAACACATTGGAAATAGCTACCATCCTAGATGGATTGACAGATTCAATGAAATCCAAGGTGGGATCATGTGAATCATCAAAATATCTTTGGGACAAGCTACAAGACCTTTATGTAAGGGAAGAAGCAGAAGAAGAAGAAGAAGAAGAAGAAGTTGAAGTAAATTACAACATCTCAGATTTCAAAGAAGAAAATAGAGGTCGATTCTTTTGCTTTAATTGTGAAGGAGTAGGTCATGTTGAATTTGAATGTCCTCATCCAAGGATTGAAAGAAATGACACTGAAGAAGAAAATTCCAATGAAGAAGAAGAAAATCATGAATAAAAAATTATTCAACAAGAAGATGAGAATCTTAAAAAATTGAAGCATGTTGATATTGAAAATAGCAAGCTCAAAGACACACAAAGAAAACTAAGAAGTGAATTTGGTAGTTGTGAAAAGACAGTTGTAAGCTTGAAGAAACAATTAGAAGACTTTGAGAAACTAAGAGAAGAAACCATTTCCTTGAAAACACTACTCGAAGAAGAAAGAAGAATAGGAGAAGTAAGGAATGTCCGAATGATGAATAAAGAAGAAGATTGTGAGAAACTTGAACAAGAAGTTGTCTCATTGAGGAAGAGCTTAAGAAACTCTCAAGTGCCAAAAGACTTAACACATCTTGGATGCATGGGTGAAACTTCATACAAAGAAGATGCAAATA
>ML788185.1:335113-397306 GCA_009831015.1 Picea engelmannii | reverse complement strand
GTGGCACGTCACGTGGATCCTCATGGTTGAGGAGAAATGAATTTTTGAAGATGACAAAGTGAATTGAAGAAGAAAGTACATGTAGGCCCTGAAGATAATTAAAGAAAAGAATTACAAAATAAGAAAGTGTCAGGTCAGCCCTATTGTTAAAAGGAAGTGAAATAAATGGTATAAATAAATATCATTATACATTCATTTGATACACAAGTCAAATTTAAGAGGAAATCATAAGTAAAGAAGGCCGGATTTCAAGGGAGGATGAAGTCTTTTGGTGATGTGTTCTAAGGTGTTCTGGGTAAAACAATCATAACTTCTTCATCGAGAATCCAAATGGCATGGGAAAAATTGCATTGGAAAGAGTACAGAATATAGTTTCTTGTGTGTGAGTTTCAAAATCTGATGTTAAATATTGAGCGCAGGGCATTCTATACAAGTTCGGTCTCCTGAATAAACCAGAATTGAACAAGGTTTACCATTCTCTCTATAACTTGTTTTTGGGGAGGATTCAAGGAGTGAAACTTCGAGAAGTTTTAGAGAATAAAATAAATAATACTATCTACAGGATCATAGTATTCCAAGAATTGAATAATTGTAGAAATTGAAGAAGTCTCAGGAAGCATTATCAGGTTCTATGTGATGGTTGGTTGATGGTGACGATTTAATGTGAAGTTTTATTATCTCTCATATATTCTTGGGTGGAAGGAAGGGGCAAGGATGGAGAGTTCAAATCTCTCTTGATATTGGAGGATTGTATCTTCCTCTTGGAGGTTTATCCCTCCCTTTACATTTGGAAGCTGTAGCTACCTTTGGAAGTCATTACTTCCCTTGAACAATAACTATTGATTATTTTTCATATATTGTGCATGGTGTATTGCGGTGTATTGGTGTAACTCTTATACTATTGTTCATTTCTCATTAGATATAATTGAATGGTTTAAGTATAAGTTGAAAAAGGTTTTAAATTGTACTTGATACTGATTCACCCACCTTTTAGTATCAACAGATGAAGGGATAAAGCATACCAGGAAGCCACTCAAGATAGCATTCATACATTCCATCACATTTCATTAACATACTAGAAACACACATCATTGGCACATGCATCCATTAAACTCAGAATAAACACAACCATGGACAAAGAGAACTGCATCTTTGTAATATCTCCATTAAATGGTAGAATGCATACATCAAGAGACTCACAATGCAATAGGAATAGCGCCCGACGCTCTGATACATTCTACAATTGATGCACTACAATGCGCTATGCACTCTCTATTTAGGTTATGCACATACTACTAAACTGAATCCATTACAAACTCTTTACAAAACTATTCCAACCACATATAAAACTGTTACACAAACTCATCACATCATTCATGCAAAACTCAAATCGACTTCTCTTCTACTACATACTTTTGACAAAATCCCTCCCTTATGTTTCCCCACTGCTCTTTTTCCTTCTCTTCTCTACTGTGGCACTCTGTCTCTTTCGCCTCTCCTCCAATCACTCTAGTGATCGCCAGTTCCACATGCTTCTACCACCCGAATGTATCCCATGTAACCTTTTTGGAGCATGGAAGTCCTAACGAACTTGCCATTTCATCCATCTTGGGGAAGATGATGGATGAGCCAGAAAGTTCATTAGGATTTCCACACTCCAAAGAGGTTACGTGGGCTACATGATGTGCATGTAGTATCTTTATGATATTTTACCATTCAAAATAGGCCTTTGATTGGTGCACACACCTTATTTCATCTGTTGTTTAGTTGTTGGTGTGCATGTAAAATTGAAGTGTGCGCATAGCTCGTTTGTGTGCATGTGCAAAATTACCTAAAACTTTGGGTTCCAACATGCCCCCAACAATATTACTTCGATCGTCCTCGATACAATGACCTTGTTCATGGTGTGATGGATGTAATGGAAAGAAATGTCTTCATGTGTTCATGAAGGAACTCTTAGAATTGGCTATCAGTTTCATCTAAGGTGGCATGGAGATACTGAGTGAGCTAGACCACCTCATCTATATTGGAAACTATGACCTGTAGAGCCTGAAATTCAATGTGCTCCATTTTCTCGAGCATTGAGGCTGCCACAAGCTGTGTTGCTGCAAGTTCAGTGCATAATATTTGGGCCTTGTCGACTGCTTCATTGGCTAACCTAGAAATATTTTGTTGTTCTTCTCGAGCAATAGTGATCTCTCTTTTCTTGTTGGAGATGGCTATCATCACAGCTTGGCACTCTTCTGGGGGTAAGGAAGACAAGCTACTCTTATATTGGGAAAACTATACTTCGACTGCGCAAACATGTTCATCAATGGAGATGATCTTTGGTGGATTCTGGAGGTGATTCTAGAGTGTAAAGTTGTATTCAACTAACCCAGAAAAATCTTTGAGTTGTGCTTAGACATTGTGGAGATCTTCCTCAGCCACTGCAATATTCTGTTGCAATTCAATATTTGTTGGTGGATACTTCTGAATTTGCATGCAGAGTGCAAGGTTCTATGACTCCAATACTGTTACACATTATTTTGGTCACCCTGATGATGACTCTACAAGCATGTGTTCAGGCTCTCAAAACAATCTTTTACATGAGGAAAATGACTAAGTTCTTCCCCTACAAGGCATGTTTTTAGAATGATGTTGCAAGCTCACAGTGGTACACAGTGTAGAAATCCTTGATTTCCACAGGCTGCTCTATACCTATCTCTTTAGGTTTCCGCAGGTTGCTATATAGGCAGGGTGCAGCGACGTTTCAAGCTAAATAAAGGAAGAAGTTCACAGAGTTTCTAGAAGGAGAATATTCTAGAATGTGAGGTGGCATCCATATGGTTGTGATTCTACTGGCTTCTCTGATTTGGTGGGATCATCCTCATTCTTTTAACCACTTCACCTTCTCCTATATAATGATGGGTTTCTCATGGAAAAGGTTAAGCAAGATTAAGCAAAGAATTGTTGAAAGAATAGGCTGAAGACTATGTGAAGGATCCTGTTACAATTGATGCTTGAGGCCTCCATTTGTCCATCAAGCTTTTGTGGATCGTCTTCATACAAATTCAGAGAAAGTGTATGTGTGTGTTGGAAAAAAGGACCACTAAAAGGGAACTTGCGACATCAAGGAAATTTGTTTGTATCTTCCACTTTTACTTAATATAATACGATGACATGTTTCTTTCCCATAAAATGATTAGCATTTTATTACATGACTCCTTGATCACATGTTTAGGTATTCATTGAATCTATTATTGTTTCTTTCACTTTGGTTGGTTTGTGTCATTTCAGATATGATCTCACAAGAGCATCGGAGCAAAGAAGGGACAACAAATATATAAGGAAGTGATATCTAAAGGTATGTCATCCATTCCTTCTTTGGTAGTAAACTCAATGATAGTAACTTAGGGAGAGCATCATGTCCTATCTTGTTTTGTTCTAGATCCAGGTGGATCTAGGAAGATTAGTTTATGTCTGCATTCACCGATTTATCCAATAACAAATAACTGAAAACACACATTTACTGTGGAGATTTTTTTATATGGGTGAACATTCAAATCCTTGTTCGCTGTGCTAGGAACCTATGTGTACAACTTGTTGATAGTGCCCAAAAGCTCGTTGAGGGTGGTAGCACTTTCCACGTGGTGATATTTTTTTGTTGTGTGTGTTGATACTTTTATATCATATCACATTTTCAAGGCTTGATTAACCTATACCTCTTGATGATAGTGCACATGAGTCTGATCATGTGCAATAAGTTCTAATTGGGGTTGCTATTGAAGTTGTTCATGAGCTAGACTAAGTGTAGTGTCATTCTCCTAATTCTATAATTAATATGGTAGTGTAGTTTTGCATGACCAAGGTGGGGACCCGTACTAAATTAATTCCCACAGTGGTCCTGTAAAAAGAAACAACCATCAATGGGTCAACTTGCAGTGCCCACTCATGACTGCTAATGGTGGCAGCATGCTCCTGTGATCAGGGTTGAGTGTCGTCAGAGGGAAACACACACGCAGGATAGTGACAAATATCTTCAAAGTTACTTGCATCCTCCCTCTGAATATTTTGGTGTAAAACCAATTAACCTCTGAGAACTTGGAAAAGAGTCGAAATACCCAACGCAAGCCATCCTAGCCCCTATGGTGCAATGTTTGTGGATAACCCTATGGCCTGACTAATCCATTGTCTCTTTGTGATGGCATGTGTGGGATTTAAAGGTGTCTACGTAGTTTGTGTTGGGACTTCTTCAATAATAGGGGTAGCATGGATGTTTGGGAAGGACGTGGATAGATGATCTCTGGTCTCCTTTTCAAGGATGGACCCGATGTGGAGAGGGGCCATTGAAGTGGAAATTATTTTCTTTTTCTTCTTGAGGGCATCCTTGTATTTGGGTATCCTGGCTGCCTAGGCCATGCCATGGTCTTTTTTTCAGGTGGCCTTGGCTCGCCTTCTATCCTAATTTATTTTAGTGTGAGTCTCAAGGGTGTCCATCTCATCATCAAGGGTTGGTTTCATATGCTCCATCCATTCGGTAACTCCCTTCTAGATATCTTCTTCCATAATAGATAATAGAAGCATGGTCATTGTATCTACTTGGTCATCACTGGGATAGGTGTATACATTATGAAAATTTCATTCAAATTAAAGAAAATTTGCATACTTGTCATTGATATTGCATGTGATGTGAAATTGTGAGTTGACATCCTAAATGAGTTGGTTGTACCATTTATGAAAATCTCTATCATTGTCGGCTTGAACGATGGGATTTTTGTTGACTTGTAATGCAAGAAATCCGGGGTCCACAAAGGTTTGGGTACCCATAGCATCATTTTCATGGCTCGGAGGGGGCCTCCAGAGAATCTTGACAAAGACCAAAATGAACCAACTATAGTGGAAATCCTTACCGGAGTTCTGATCTTCCAAGCAATCGTTGTTAAATTTATTAAGGATGTAGTCTTCCCACACCATTCGAACACCTCCCTCACATTTTTCTATGGCTACAAATATGTTGAGTGGACATTCATATTTTTGGAATTTTCACAATAATTTGCTTGCTAGAAATTGTGTGGAAAATCAGACACATTGATCTTTAATCTCTTCAATCAACAACTGCAGGCCCCTTGATGTGTAGCGTACTTTCCATAAATTTCATCATGTTCTACATCTTTGTCTATAATTGCTTTCGTTGGTTCCTCACCATGTATCGAAAGATCGGTAACCCGATGTATGATCTCCACATCAAATGGGTATTTTTTATCTAGCCAAAGGTAGTCACCTTGTAGTTGAGTAAGTAGAAAGAAGATGAAGGTCGTAACAGATGCACCATGGCCAAAGTGAGGGTAGAATACTAATGTTAGGATACCAACCTATCAAAGTGGCTTGGCCCATTATTGTGTGAGTATCAATGGCTATCCACCCGCACTCATAAGTGCATGTGCATAGTTGGGGAAGAAGAGATTTGGGAACTAAACCAAGTATTGGACAACTTAATCGGTGAAGCAAACATATTGAACTTTGCTAGTAAGGGATCCCATGAAACTAACATTAGTGGGTAACGTTGGCTCCAATATTTCCTTATCCCAAACAACCTTAGATTTTTTGTGGGCATGCATCTTGCTGGAAGATTCCATTGGTGGTTGTAATCACTAGGCGCCTTGGTAGCATCAAGCCTCGATGTGAAGGGATGTGAATACATGGTTGGAATCGTATGATTGGGCCTGCCTGTCACCTGGCATATTTTTCTATTGCATTGCACCTATAAGGAACTAAACTTAGACTAAAATAGTAACCAACATATTCAAATGGGGCAGTATTAATTCCTGTGAGATAATATTTTCACCTTAGTATGGTCTGATGATCTGTTTATAAATTTTCTAGTATTTTAATGAAACTGAGAGTAGTAACACACACCTTGGGACCGTCAAGAAATAACTGCATGTTTCACCCACTACCTTGATATCAACTATTGGGAAGGACCGGTTCTCCTTTTGACCACCATCAACTGCACCGTGTTTCTGGTACCCTTCAACTCCATTTCTATCATTTCAGATCCATATGGAATTTAAACTGCAATCTATTTTCAAACGTGCAAAATATTTGGACTTGATTTTGGAATTTATCGTCGGGTTATTCCTAAAATGTGCTAAATATTCAGGAGCATACAACTGACTGTGTTTGTATTTATTACAAGAATGTGTCTATGCCACCTAATATTTAATGTGATGTTGAATTCTCTATGCATTCACAAAGTCTTATTCTTCGGGGGCGTCATGGATGATTCCTGTGCACCCATTCATCTACATTCTAGATATTAGTTCGTCGCATCGGTCCCTAGTGGGTCACGACGCTTCTTTACACGGATCCAAATTTTTGGTCTTTGCCATAGAGGATGGTCAATAGTCATGGTTGGACATGGGGGTATCTTTTGTCTTCCCAATTCTATATTGGGTTCAACCTCAGGATTACACTACTCATTCATTAACTGATGGTAGCTAGTGGAACATGATGGACGAAACTTCCTATCGACAAAGCACGTTGGGTTTTCAGATATATTCAATGAACATTTGGGCACTTCTTGGCTACCCAACCTCTCTCATAGGAACATATGTAATGTCATATATCAACCCCCAACCTAAACCTTTACTTCATTGAATCCACTATGTATGCCCATTCATGTAGGTGTTCCTGATGCATATCCCACCATTGCACGGGTATTCTTGTGAACATTGTATCGAGGCAGTGTACCCAGTGGAGTAAGGGAATGCATGCAATTGATTAATGAATGTGTCCATCAGACCCATCATATCGAAACGATAGGGTCCCAATTTTTACTTGCGTGATGCAACAATAATTTGTGCACATATCCTAGTAGAGACCTCATATAGCTTATTCTACCACCTCTCCATGGCATCCTCTGAATTAATATCATAGGACTTCAAACTTCTCCAAATTAGTTCACCATCCATTGTGGGATTGATATAATATTCTCTACGCCTTGTGATTTGTCATATGTTTTCAAAAATAGAGCTCATCGCATCCTCATTCACAATATTGTTATATTTGTCACCTTTATTAGGATCTCATGGTGTGATTTCACACAAGGTGTCTGCCTCAAACAACATTTCCCTTTTCTTCAAATTCAATATGGAATTATTTTCAAACACCCAGTCAATAACAATTAGTGTAGGTTATGGATATGAGTCATCCATGATATTAATCACCTCAAAATATTCCTTAGTATTCTCCCCTTCAATGTTCACTTCAACCTATTCCAACCATCCTATAGGATATATTCTATATTTATTATCCATCCTGAGTTGAATGGGGGAATGTATCAAGTTTAGTATTCCCATCAACTCCTATAACTTCTTAGGAAAGATGTTCACATCGAATCCTAGATCCAACATGACTCTATCCATCTCCTAGATTCCTAGTTCAACTGTCATCTTGAACTCTCTTCCTATGCATGTGTGTCAAATTTATTACAGCATCAGGATCACTTAAAAAATTCAAACAACAATGAAATAATTTAATTACTTTCTCTTCTATTTTATCTTCTCGAAAAATGTCACAAAATGCTTCTTCTCGTGTTGTTCACCTTAGGTGTTCATGCACATGCTCGTCCATTTCTTGTTGTTCATCCCATCACACTTCCTCCTTCCTACAGGATTCTTCTAGCGACCTTTGCATCATGCATTGTATCTCTTCATGCACACAATATTCCTCCAAATACTTCTATGTGGCACGTTGCAATTCTTGATGTGATCGATCTTCTTCCAATGATATTTGTGTGGCACATTGTACTTCCTCGTGTTGTACTTCTTCTAGCGATATTTGCATCGCAGACTATAGCTCTTCACATGCTCTCTCTTCTTATAGAGCCCTTTGCAGATCGTGCAAGAACTTGTTCTGCTATGCAACATCAAAATTGGGATGAGATTGTGCCACCTTTCTAATATTTCCCTCCATTCTTTGGCCCAAGCTCTCTCCATGCTCTAAGTCCATTCATGTGTTGGATCTGCCTCAAGTTATCACCCGCACATCAGGTTCCTCCTCATTCTTTTGATTCACATGTGGCTATGAAATTACCATGTTGTAGTGTGCCTTATTCTCTTCCTACTTCTTCAACAATTTGGGACATTCCTCCATGAAATACTCGATATTATAGCAGTACCCATAGAGAGCGCGTGGTTTGGTACAAAATCTTGATACATGGCCTATCTCTCCACAATTAAAGAAAGTGGGTGGTCTTCTTCCACCTACGCCATATCCTCAACCTCAGACACATGCATATCCACCTTTGGTACCTCCTTGGTATCATCCTCTGTCCATGCCTCCACGATTACCACCTTTGTTCTCTTCCTAAACCCGGAAGGCATCATGGGTGTGGTCCTACATTAGCTGAAGTGAACGGTAGTTTTTCACATCATGCCCCATGGATTTGCATAAATCAAAAAATGGAGTATGGTGAGTCTTTTGGTATTTTTCTAGTGTTGGGAAGTGGGGTGGGATATGCCCTCATTGTTTGGAAATATTGCACCACTCAGTATTAGTCCCATTTGGAAATGGATTTGATGCACCCATCACTAAATAATTTCCCAACATGGGACATTCATTCCTACAGTGACCTTCTGACCAACATGTGGTACACCATACATGCTCATGCACCACCTTCATCTTTGCCATATCTTGCAACTTCATTATCATATTTTCAAGTTGGGACTACACTTGTGCCAATATCATAGATGTATCTCCACCTCCTGATGTAGCTTTTAGGCGCATCATAATCTCCACCACCTCTGTCTAGGTAGCCACCTTCTATTGGGTGAATGGGACTCAGATATGGGGAAGCAGTTCTACAATGAACCACTTGGATTTGAATGCCAACCTATCTAACAATATCTTGAACCAATGTTCATAATCCCACACGGTCTCTCCTATTTGTTGCTTGATATCCTTGATTTTAGTAATGCACTACAATTCTAACTTAGGATTATAAAAATTCCTAAGCGGATCTCTCTTAATTTTGGTTAGGGACCTCATATGTCCCGCTAACGTAGTTTCATTGTACTTCATGTAGCACGTCAGAGCTCTATCCCTGAAAGTGGTCTCCAGTTGCTTAATATTCGATACTTAATCTATGATCCTCTGCAGAAACCATATAGTTTCACACGTAAACCAATGATGCTCTGCATTGTCCTTACCCATTCTATGGAACACGGGTAGCCTCAATGTTTTATCTCGATTAACAGTTCTAAATATAGGAATTTATCCTCTCGACTAACTGATCATAGTTGGTGATCTTGGTATTGATATCTGTCCTTGCAAAGTATTGTTGAGTTCATCTTCTTCTTCACTCGTATCCTCTCTTCTTTCTTCTTCTACTATGTATTTTTCTACTCCTATCATCATGATATTTTTTGTTCTTTCTTCTTGATTACAAATGCACAAGGGGGATGGTTAAAATATGGGGCACCTCCATATTCTCTCATTATTTCTCATGAGGGAACCCAAATATTTCCCTACATACAACTGCGCAAGAAAATCCACTATAGTTGAATCATTTACTTTTTCTCGAAAGGGTTCTCCACCATCCTCAATTATTCCAGCACCCCTACTCTACGCCTCATCTTCCTCTAAGTTTGTAGCATCTCTCAACAACCAAGGGGATTGGAATTCATCTTCTCTTACCCTACTACCACTACTTCTGGTATCTTCACTAGATACCCTACTCCTAATGCCACGCCTCTTCGATGGCCTATCTTTGTTTGTGATTCTCTCTAGCACATCACTCTCTCTTGCACTTCCTCCTGGTGTAGTCTCCTTCCTCTTCATTCTTGGTTTGAACCCTCATCTCTCACCCCTTTCTACCTTCTTTCCACTCTTTGTTCTTCTTTCCTCTTTAGCTAAACTATTCTTGCATATATTTTGTCTCTTTCTCTCCTTTTCTCTTATGGGTCCATTCTCTCATCACCTCATCTCCACATCTTCTATATTCTCTTAGAAAATCCATCTACTCTCTCTCTCTTTCCCACCTTTTTTTCACTCCCCCCCCAAGTTCTAGGGGGTTTAATCAACCATCCTATCTGACTCCATGTGCATCAACCCTTTCTCAACAAACAACATCTTTATCCATAACAATATTTCTTCTATTAGTATTTTTAGAGGACCTTCAACAAACTTTCTTTTAGCCTCACTGAAAGAATCAATGTATTCTAAAACAAACTCAATAGTGTCTCCTTCCTTCGCATAGGAAAACCAGAAGTCATGTCTCACACCCAACCCCTTAAATACCCTTTTAAGGGATGGGGTATAATTTTTTCCTCAGTTTTGCAACTTCCCGAATCTCTCAGATAAGGGCACCATTGCCTCCTGCTCTCCAAGATATTTCCAATGACTATAAACTCATCCAAAACTGATTTTTGGTTTGGGAGTTATGTTGTTCTGAAGTTTTAGGGTATCATTAGCCAATAACCACCCCTTTCGCCACGTGATATCCACGTGGCATCACTTCTCTCATGCCGTTTGATATGGAACTATTGTGATATGGGTTGCCATCCCCTGACGATGACGTAGTTGTTGGTTTCAGGGAAATATTTCCCAAATTTCATGGATACCAAGATTTTGGCCCTCTGTCGTTCTTGTATAGGTATGGAAGAATCCTCAAAGACCCGAAGTCCTAGAATCTCTTTCCTCTTTATAATCTACGGTGGAACTCGATCCACCATTGGATCTAATGACTGTAATTCATCCACTCTCAACCCATGGTTTATACCTGACAAAGGAAAGGGTCACACACTTAATTCACAACCAATCCCTCGTAGTCACGTGAATTTATCCAAGAATTTCACCTCGTCATGATGCATGCGGGCCCGTCCAATTGGGACCAGACACTACAACAGGGGAAACTTTGGTGCTTCGACACTTCAACCATCTTGCTCTACTTGCAAATCCTTTGGAGTCCTAAAACCCTGGAATCCTGCCACATGGCTCTGACCTTCGACCCTTTTGGAGATTGCATCTTATCACTGCAAACACTTGGATTTCTGAAGTCTTGAAATTCTGGAGTGGTTCCCTCTTGTGTATGTGGTGTTCTGCATGGGTGTCCCTACTACCATCTGCCACCTAGAAAATACGTGGTGATGATGTCACCTTGACATGTGGTACCCAAATCTCCAACCCTATACCATATACGATGATTTAGCAGGACACATGTCTTAGCCATGAGATGACACACAACTGATTGATTACACGGTCAAAATTCAACCATGTACATTGGACACGTCAGCTGCTGACATCACTCCGACCTTCAACATTCAAGAAAACTCCACACTTTATATTTTAAGACTCCCAAAGTGGGATTTCACCAGAGTGCCAAATAACGATCAGACGACCCGCATCTCTCCCACATTTCCCTCTCTTTGATCCATCGACTGACGGGGATTCGTGGCTCTGTGCTCTCGCGATCCATGCGATCCTCAGCCTTTAGTCTCGGGGGGTAATCAACTGGGAGGGTCATAAGGTAGAATGACCTCTTGTTGTCGGTCATCCCTTCCACTTACTCTATCCTTCCACTAACACTCGATCTAACGA
Source organism: Picea engelmannii (assembly GCA_009831015.1). Taxonomy (NCBI): domain Eukaryota; kingdom Viridiplantae; phylum Streptophyta; class Pinopsida; order Pinales; family Pinaceae; genus Picea; species Picea engelmannii. Next base: position 385,726 of record ML788185.1, on the reverse strand, counting down.
TGAATAAGGATCCCAAAGGATCCTTATATCTATGACTCACATTACTTCATGAGTTCAACATTCAAGATTTACGACTGCTTCAAACTCTTTTACACATGGAGTGGATCAATGCCGAATGATCGTGGCTCACAACCGATGGTCAGAGAGGGTCTCGAAAGTTCTTAGATAGATGACTAAGAAGGTCGGTCAGGGTTTAATGATGAAGCGGATCCCACAACAACGAATATGAAACTACTGGTTTTTAGTCAAACCATCAGGTTACTGATTCAATAGGTTTTCTTTGGAATGATTTGAAGTCCGTTAAGTTCTAACACGTTGGAGCTCTAGACCTCCAAAGTACTAAATTTTAGAAGGCTTAGCTCCCTTGGAGTGTAGCACAGGGTTCCAGGGTCCTAGTCATATGGGACTTTGACAAGCCCTAGGGGGCTACACTCTTAAATCTTATACAAGATTTAGTTAAGTCCATGGACTCAGGCCTGAGGTCACTTGGACAAGAGAATGGTTTGAAGGAAGTGCATTCCATTCACAGAACTCAAATTCTATAACATGAAAAGGAATTTTGAGGTATTGATAGGACCTAAAAAGTCCCGCCGAGTCTATCCCAACTCTATATTTATGAAATTGATCCTTGAGAAATCCCCTTGAGAGGATTTTTATAACCATCACAAAGGCCAAACTTGTCATCTTACAACCATTCAAATGCAGTAGTTTACAGAAGAACAATAAGCATTATCACCATCAATTTCACGCGAGGCACATTTTAACACAATTACAAACATTCAATCATTGCATTTCAGTTCGAGTACATAGGGTATATGAATTAATTTTATTTATTAAATGATACAACTACCAAACTGATTATGGGTGTTCTCCTTTCCACCCAACTGTATGCTCATAGGAATTCACTCTTAGCAATCTGGCCACCCATGTGCCAAGCCATGATATCACTAGGGAAACTTCTCTATGTTCCTCGGGTCTTCTGCAAATTCTCAGAGATTCTCTCTCTGTCATAGCCTCTACAAGGTTTATTAGATGTTCCCTCAGCATCAATATCATGACCTTATTCTCAGGTTAGGTTTTATGGGTTCTCTTTCCAAATTCAAGAAAGGTATCAAGGAGGTTACTCTTCTTCACCTCTCTAGAAGTAGTAAAAGTATCCCTTCTTCCCTAGTGATATTAGGACCTCCATAGGGTTTATCAGATGCCTTCCTAGCTGTATTTCCTTTGTGAAAGAGATTCCCTTCACATCAACACTATCACTCGACACCCTCTCCTTCCAAAAAAAAATTCTTTCTAGCCAACATCAAGCTCACAACCCTCTTTTGCTCCAGTTTGGTCTTCAGGTCTTCTATGCTCCAGTTCAAAAATATTCCATGAGTTCCCTGGTATTTCTATTACACGTGATTGTGAATTACTTTCAACAATTATCTTCCTCAGAGAGAGAATTCCTCCTTGGGTTCTCTCATGTAACCAGAACAAATTAATCTTTCTGTTCTTCTTTGAACTGGAGATCCTCACATGCTCTCTTCTTTCTCAATCCTCCTCCATCCATTCGTCCCTCTTCTTTCTCTGGAATATTTCTTATCTTGCACGCCCTTCCCTGAGGAAGGTTCTGAACCTGTCCTATTCCTTCTATTAGAAGGAAATTGAGTCAATTTGGGCCTGTAGGAGACTGCACTCTATGGTACTTTGGGATGACAATTTTCTATCTCCTCAGCCAGATCCTCCATGCTTCCATTCATTGGGGTAGTTAATTGTTCAACCACCAGTCCTTTTCTCATTAACTATTTTTTCCTTTGGGTTAGGATGAGGCTTATTATTTCAGCAAATAGAATTTGGGTCATTTTGACATAATGAACCCTCTCTATAGTTTTCTCACTCTTTCCTCTAGTGATATCATGGCCAATACTTCAAGGCTTCACCCCCACAGTCAGTTATTGGAAATATAAACAATGATTCATTTACATTGTGCACAAGCTATAGCATGGTAATCATAAGTAATGATTAATTACAAGCTGGGGGAAATAGAGGTATTACAATCCCCTCCCCCTTCAAAGGAACACCGTCCTTGGTGTTCTTTCTCAGTAATGCATGTCATGCCTTTATCATTCATCTGCTTCATAAATATTGATCCACTTTCTTGGTCAATTCCTTTCCATACCCTTGGCCTTCAACACTTGCCTTCAATCATTTTGGACAATAATCATATTAATCAAAATTTCATGCGAAAACATATTACTGTTGTGCAAAATTCAAGAGGAAAAATTGCATAATCCAACAAAATACTTATCTGTGAAGTTCATGGATTTGTATCCATATGGCTATCTTGTTATATTAACTCACTATTTTTCCTTGACATACCCATTGTGTGCATGATCCAAATAAATAGTTTATAAGAATTATCAAAGTCTCCTCTTCCTTTCGGTCACTCACCCTCCAAGCCCAGGCTTAGGAATCCCCTTCTCTACTATATAGTCTCTTGGGAGATCCATATTGCCTTGCCAAGGATTTCTCGCACAAGAAGAGTTATAAAGACTTCATTGATCCTTCATTGAGATATTTTTCGTCTCATCTGTATCATAGTTATACAGAAATTATGAGATGTTATCCTCAGTTTTAAATTCATAATTTTCTTGCAAATCTGTCACCCACAAATTTCAAAATTTCACATTTTATTTTCAGATTTGTTCCCCACAGTAACCCTATTCAAAAGTATGGGACTTTCCCTCCCATAGAATTTTGGCTCAGCATGCAATTGGTCTTCCTTATGGGCTTACAACACTTCCATATCTAAGACCCTTTTCTTCCTGTAATTTCAACATTCCTCAGCCAAACAAATTGTTAGTTTTCATGCACATTATATTTTCATTGCACACTTGTAGTGGCTCACAAACAATTTCAGAATTGTGCATAATAACAATGAAATTCATTTGATAAAAAAGGAAATACCATTCCTTTCAATTTGTCTCAACATGAAATTGGTCTTCCTTATGGGCTTACAACAGTGCCATAACCAAGACCCTTTTCTTCCTGCAATTTCAAGATTCCTTAGCCAAACAAATTGTTAGTTTTCATGAACATTATATTTTCAAAACTATGCATGCTAACATTTCAAGTCATTTGCATCTATTCAAGGGTACAAATCAAAAGGAAATATCATTGTTTACGTATGCATCCTTTCAATATACCAAATTTTCAAACACAAATTCAAATATCAAATGACTTTAATCCATGTGCCAATATTCAGGGCCACATTCATACCCAATGTTCCCTTACATTGGGTTCAATTTTTCTACACTTATGACAAGCACTTTGTCATTATCATTCACTCTTATAATATGACTATGCTTCCTTCTACAGGCTTATCATGATCCCAAATCAACACACATGAACCTAAAATTTTCTCTTGAATGCACCCAAGCATTCTTCCTTCATTAGTAACCAGGGTGCAAACACTCATGGCCACCCAAATTTTCTTTTTCTTTAATGACTACAAAATTCAAGTGGAGTATTGGAAGGTCCTCCTTCCTCAATGGAAAATCCATTGTCTGCCCTCTTATGCAAACATGCATTTCCTCAATGAATTTCATGCAATGTGCTAACTATGAGCACCTTTATTACCAATCTCCCTAGATTGGTCATGGTACCCATGGTACTCCTTACTCATGCATTTTATTGCAAGGATTATAAATCATCCTTGATTCACATAGACTTCCTCCCTCTATTATTCATATTCTTCTTTCCTGAATCTTACCTTGCTTGGATAGCAACGACATACAACAACCACTCAAAATTATTTGCATATCATTAAGATAATGACATCTTTTCAGAAGGGATTCCTACCAAATCCCTTCATACCTTATGCCACACAAGCATGAACATTTTTATACATGTTTGGGCTGCTAGCACCCTTTTTATGATTTTTACCTCATCATTAGTGCTCCATGGGGATCCCAAAGTCCCTTCAACAATATTTTAACAACAACCTTCTCATAGTAATCCTCTACTTGAGGTTTTCCATCATTGGCAACTATCTTTCTCAACAACTCAAATTTCTTTCTACACATGAAATACATCACAAATATATTAGTCATCATGTAAAATAAAAATGCATGTAACATAGCATTCAAATCAATAAAACATTTTTGGATATGTCCTAGCATATCTTTATGCAATTCATCACATTATCCTTAATGTTTTTCACGAGTGCAACAAAAACAATTCTCAATTGTTTCTACAGTCATACAACCATCATCACTATGGTGTCAAAACATTTACTTTCATCAGCACACCAATTTCTTATCCCAGAGAAAACATGATATACAACAAGAAATGAGTTAAGGGCTCTTCCCTTTTTCCAACTCCTTCTACATAGCCTGGGACTTTCAGTCCAACTGAATTATTCCAAGTACTCACTGCCTTTACTTAAAACAACTCATCCAAGCCTATTCATTTAAACATACTCATTGGTTTATTTTCCTTTTACTAGTTGTACTTGTTTTCACAATTGTTCTTTTAAGGACTACAACTCTGTTAAGGAATTCAGAGTTTTTGAAATGAGAAAAATATTCCCCCTTTTCCTTTTTCTTTTCTTCTGCAATTTACTCCTTGTTTGGATCTTCCTGCTCTTTTCCTTGAGAATCCTTGGTTAGGCTCACACTAACCTTTTGGATACACCATCATGCTCCAATAACAAACCTTTTTCTTTTGTTCAAAATGAATCATGAACCGTTTCATTCTTCACATTACGATTCAGTTATCAGAATGGTCAACATTAATTTGTTATTCTTCCATTCATGCAATATGCTTTAAAATGTAATCCATTATTCTTCTCTCTCTCTCTCTCTCTCTCTCTCTCTCTCTCTCTCTCTCTCTCTCTCTCTATATATATATATATATATATATATGCTTGCAACCCACTACTCAATTTCCAGCAGTCATTAAGGTTGTGACTCTGTTCCCCTAACAAAGACTTTACACAGTTCCTCCATAGGGAACTCCTTCAACATGCATCTTCCTTATTGCATGTCCATCACTATCTGTGATGGCATCAATCTTGACTAAACTTCAGCCTTATCTTTTCAGTTGTTTACCGAATATTCCACAAGGAATATAAGTATGCATATTTATTATGCATCCAGATTATTTATCCACATATGTTCCTTGTTTTGTTAACTTACATTCATGATGCAATTAACCACATGCATAATCAAGTTGTATTTTATTATGAAAACATAGCGTCCTTGCTCATTTTTCATCTATTTATACTAGCTTTTCCCGAGGGAATGGAACACATTCCCCTCACATTATTATTCAAAACAAAACTTTCATGACTCATAAGAACAGAGTCAGCCATGCACCCATGGTATTCATTCAATCTTGGCAAGTGAAATTCTTTCCTTATATTTCACTCATTTAGGAAGTCACATCATGCCTTTAGTATACATATACTCTTACATCATACATGTGTATTACTTGCACATTTAATATCATTCATTCATATCTATTTGGTCTTCATATTTGTCTTTATACTTGGAAACCTTATAACACATTCATTCCAGGAACTCGAGAATGTATAAACATAGATATATGTTCAACATGCAAGTTAATTGCTTTCACCTTGTTCCATGTCATTCACACACATGGAAATTTAAAAATTTTGTATCATTCCCCCAGGTATCTTCCAATCATTCTTATGATAAGTCTCATAGAGATACTCATCACTAAGTTGCTCTCTCTGTTGAGATCTTGTAGTGATCCACGTGATATCCTCATGGGAAGTTTAACAGATATATTCATAACTAGGTTTCCCTTTCTACACGATAACAACTAGAAAGAAAACACTCGTATTGCCTCAAATTCCATAAAAGCATTTCCCAACTCATAAATATAGTCTAGGCAATTTTAACCATTCCCAAGGTAACAAACAACCAATCTAGCTTCCAACTAGTCTTGATCAACAAACCTTTCGATCAAGAGAATCTTTTTCTAGATTTCCCCTCACTAGGATTTAAGTATACTAGACCATATCTATATGGCTACCATCCACCACTAGATGTCAATATGACCCATCGATCATCTAGAAATTCCCCAACACTTCCTTTGCCACATTCAGGATAAAGATTTCATTAATCCTTCTACCTTATCCTCATAAGACACTATGTACTCAACATCATCAACCTTTTACTTATGCTGCCATAGTCATATCATCACTAACCATATGCTCTAGTACATCACCATATTTTACATCCAATGACAGACTATAATAACTATATATGCATGTTATATCTTTGTGATATGCATTTCATCATATCTTCGTGCACCAAGCATTGTACCCATGTATGCAGCGCAGACGGGTTCCACTTACTTACCTCATTTATAATGAATTTTGATGTCTAATAACATTTGGACTATTTACTTAAATTCCAAATACAATTTCGAAGTCTGTGACTTACTAAGTATTTTAATACAAAACTCCAGGGCATCTTTAGATCATAATTAGTCTTGGGAAGAAAGTCCATCTCTTTCTTTTTAAATTTTTGTAGAGGTTCTAGTTGTTTTGTCTATTCTCATTAAAACAAAAGATAGGATATAAATGTAGATCAAACTTAATCATTACACCCATAATTCTTCCTTCTGTTAAAAACCATCCAGGGATGGAGGTCACTCTCCTCCTCCCACAAGAATTCTAGCATATTAGTTTTCTATCCACCAAAAAAGGGAGGTTGTTGTGATTTCTCACTCAATCACTCCATATTTCTATAGCTTCATTTATCATCCTTATTAGAAAAATGTTGCCCAACAATTCCTATACCTAGAAACAAATTCGTTTCTTAGTTCCTTTCAAAACCAGAGAGTTGCACATGCTCTCCCTTTTCAGAAAATGGTCACCAGACTCATTCCTCTTGCATAGACACACCCTTAATTTAATAGGGATACACACTCCCCTAGTGAAACCATGAGATTTTGAACTTTCTCATGTCACTTCACTTCCACCTTCATGAAGGTATTTCTCAATCTATAGGGCTCCTTTTTACTTGCTTACTGGGTTATTCCAACAACAATTTTCATTCATTATAGGTCAAGTAAATTGACCCGACCATTTACATAAATCCTTTGATCATGAGGGATCATACACATATACATGGTTCAATCGTTTATTAAAGAAATAATTATTACTGCTACGAATCCTTAATCCATTCACATCCAAGTCTTGATATTAGGGCCTATCAGCATAATCCCAGTCCTGTAGGAGTAACTATCATTCTACCAAAGAAACAATATGCTCCCTCTTCCGTGTTGAGGAAAATGTATGAATTACCTTACTCAATCATTTTTGAATCTTTCCTAGCTAGGACAAGATAGTCAGTAATGCCACCCTATGTTTTCCAGCCTCAAAAATATTTTCCCAATCCACAAGTATTAATTACAAGGGTTTAGGCTGATTTATTAATGAAAATAATGTTGCAAAATAACATAAATTTTTATATAAGTTTATGAAAAGTATATAGATTATAGAAAGTAAATATGGATATCAAAAAGAAAAAGTAACCAAGTCATAAATACACATAAATGAGATAGAATAAAAATTTGATTTATTCCATTTCGAGATATCAAAAGTGTTTTTCTATTTACAAAACCCCTGTGAGGCATGGACCGAAGTCTAATTTAGATATTCCCGATGAACGCCATACAAAAGGACTCTGACAAGAGGTAAAAACTGAAATTTATAATTTGGATCATCTTTCCACAGACTGCTGCCAATTTGACTCTGCAAAATATCCTTTATCAGCTACGAAAATCAATCCACAAAAAGACAAGAATACACAGAATATTGAGGATGGATCAACACCTCTAAAACAAGCATTTGAATGATTTGGTTAAGTTTTGAACCTTGTTGTCTACAATAATACCTTGATGTCAAAAAGAGAATTAGGCTTTGAATAAACTCAAGAATGAATGAAAACTGAACTATCTCATGAAATCAAAAGAGAAAACCTTAGTATTTCTTTCTCCTTCTATTCTCCCTTTATTTCTTCTTCTCATTCAAATTTTATGGTTTCCAAATAAGTTGAAGTAGTTCAACTACTTTCTTTAGATAAGTTAGTTTGACTTAACTAATTTAGTTTAGGAGAAATAATAATAATAATAGTTAAGGATCTTTAATTAATAATAACTAGGTAGGTGGAACCCCTTATGACTCTCGTCTGTTCTTCTTTTCAAATTATAAAATACAACACAAATGGATAATCATTTCATTACATGCCACCCTTATAACTACCTTAGATACCTTCAAAATTGAATATTTCAATATCAAAAATAATTTAAATCATATCCAAAAATATATAAATATCCACATAATCCACACTATTCAAAAACGAGCTTGTTGTCCAAACTTTCTACAGATCATCAGCATTGTCTTTATCAACAAAATCATAAAAAAACATAACTAAAATCCATACTTTCCACTCCGAGAGGCAATCTTTCTTTTATCACTGTTGTCCCCTTTTGTTTTTTCGGAAGTAGCCCATGTTTGATTTGAACCTTGAGGTTGTATTTCACTAATTACATGTGAACAATCATCCTTCAAATGCATGTGGGAGGAAACATATTTTGAAGAGTCATTTGAAGGAGAGGAAGGGGAGGAAAGAACTTTGCCTTTATCTTGCACAAGGGGAATATCAATTTTAAGTCTTTTACTTGCATGTGAAGATTGGACAGGGCAATATGAGCATTAGGATTGACATGAGGTGGATGAGGCAATGACAAATTGGGCTAGCCATGATGATGAGAGACAACCAAGTTGACAATCTCTTACCATCCATCATTTGTAGGGACTTCTGGTTGCAAGGACACATTAGGAGGAACAAGAATTCCAGGGATGTTCTAAGGCTGGAAGGGGTCTCTCTCTTGTTGAGGTTGTATTATTCCTTGCCTGATCTAGTTAAATAACCCAGCTTGGAATAGTTGGTTCAATTCCTAGGGATCAACATCAAAATGAATTGAGAATCTAGGTCTTCTAGGCCCTCTGTTCCAGTTTCCTCGACCTCTGTTATTTCTTCCATGGTTTTAACTACTGAAGAAAATCATCTTGTAGCAGCAGTTCTTCAGTAACTAATCCCTTAATAACCCATACATGACAATTTGCTTGCATGAATTAATAATTGCCTCAGAAATTGACACGAGATACATGAAAATCCATCCATAATAAACCATTTAATAGTCTCCAAGTGAGAAGGGGGTGATAGGGTTCATGGGACCTATGGAGGAAGTGTAATGAGCAAAAGGTGGTATAATGAGAGGGGATAAACACATGGATACTTCTCATCAATTAATTAAATAATTTAACCGTGTAATAAAATACCAAAATATCAATTGTCAACCAATGATGTGTTATCTCTTTTATCGCTGTTACACAAACCTTTTTAATTTATTTTATAGAACAAGGATGTCATAAATTAAATTGGGATTATGAGGGGAATATAATGAGCGAAAAGTGGTAGCATGATAGGGACATAATATGGATAATGTTCATATAAAAATAAATCAAATCAAACAATCAAACATGTTTCTGTTCAGACCTCCGCAATTCAATCAATATTCACTTTTCAAAACCACCAACTAAACAATTATTTCCTTTACAGATTGCTTGTTGGCTTCCAAAAAATAATTCGCATGCCCAAAAATACTCAATTAAAACATCCTTCACATCCATGTAATATTTATATAACAATCCTAATAATAACATGGTAATCAATATGATAAACCAAAATAACCCTTTAAGCCACAACCATTTATAATTCCAATGCTAAATCTTTTTTTTTTTAAACCAATTGGAATGCATAGAGTGATTCCAACCATCTATATCCAATTCTTATTCTTTAAAACCAATAAGAATATGCACAGTATTTACCACCATTTGTCCATTATTCAAAATTGTTCGACATGATCAAACTGGGCGCTAAAACTCATAATCGGTCCCCAATCCATTCACACACAAGTCTATTTTAAATATAATCAACATAAGAATTGATTTGAATAGAATTTGAATCAAATAACATGCAAATCCTGAGCTCAAGCTTCACATAATCAACATGTATAGACTTATTTTAAAATTTCCCAACGAGAAACATAACCAAATTGTGCCCAATCGACCAAGCACACACAATGCTTATTTACCCTTGACTAGATTTAAACGATATCAAGATCGTATTTAGGGTTTAAACATAGAAAATGGAGGGTAATAATAGATATCTCAATCAAAGGAATAAGTCCTTGAAAAATGCAGACAACTCGTGCCTTTCAAAATTTACCACAGACATACAACATGTAACAATACTCTTGACAATGAGGGTTACCAAAATGACAATCAACCACCTCCAATAGGGAACGGAAAGAAGTGAACTCTTAATCAACACTGTGATATGAGTGACCAAGAAAAAACCCGTGCCCAAGCAAGAGCATGTATAATGATTCCATTAACTTCTTTGGAGCGTTAAGTTTAGAATGTGCACTTCTTTCCAAGAAATAGTGTTAATGAGGGAAACACAATGATAGCTAACAATTCCGGGCTTTGCCAAGTCAAGGAAAGAAAAAATTTAAACTTTCAACAGTTCAGATTGCAACCCAGAGTATCAAAAAATATCAACCACAAAGACGTAAATGGAGTGGAAAATATTAAACACATAGACAAGTTGCAACACCCATGTGCAAATCTCAGAGCTTATCAAACATAATAATACATTTCTACAGAGAACCAGACCCAAAACCCAAGCCATGACCGAGCATGCTTCACTGCCATTTATCGATAAACCCATACAAATATTACCCACAACAAGGAGAGAATAACCATTCCTTTTAAAAATGCCAACAAACAGAATAATCACCAGAAGAAACCACAAACACAACACGAATACACAGTTCAAATAGTCCATAAAAACTTAAGAATCGCACAAACCACGAGCAATCCTGAGCCAAAAGTTTATTCATAGGGCAGAGTAACCATCATGGATGGAAGAGTAAGGAACCCATACCTTGAAAATCTTGTGAGAGGAAGAAACTAGACTGTATGCCTTCTTTACGAATGAATAACGCGGAGCATCAACAACCACCAAAGCCAAAAAACAAAATGCAAGTATGACTAGGGTAACGAGCTTTGAGTGGTGTTTGAATGAGTGCAGTAAATGCACGTCGCTTCCCTCTTCAATATCATTCAATTCCAAGTACGAGCCAACCAATTAACCATAACACTAAGCATTTAATCAACCATATATTCATTTCCATATCCCATTTTCATAGTGCACCACCTTTGGTAATTTCAAACTCTCCAAAATAACAATGTGCTATTTTGGAGGTCCGGGGGTGATAAGGTTCATGGGACCTATGGAGGGAGTGTAATGAGAGAAAGGTGGTATAATAAGAGGGGATAAACACACGAATATTGCTCAACAATTAATTAAATAATTTAACTGTGTAATAAAATACCAAAATATCAGTTTCCATCCAATGTCGTGTTATCTCTTTTATCATTGTTACACAGACCTTTTTAATGTATTTTACAGAACAGAGATTTCATAAATGAACTTGGGATTATGAGGGGAATATAATGAGCGAAAAGTGGTAGCATGACAGGGACATAATATGGATATTGTTCATATAAAAATAAATCAAATCAAACAATCAAACATATCTATGTTCATACCTCCACAATTCAATCAATATTCACTTTTCAAAACCACCGTCTAAACTATTACTTCCTTTACAAATTGCTTGTTGGCTTCCAAAAAATATTTCATTTGCCCATAAATATTTAATTACAACAACCTTTGCATCCATATAATATTTATATAACAGTCCTAATAATAGCATGGTAATCGATATGATAAACCACAATAACCCTTTGAGCCACAACCATTTATAATTCCAATGCTAAATATTTTTATTTTTTTTAAAACCAATAGAAATGTGCACAGTGATTCCATCCATTTATATCCAAATATTATTCTTTAAAACCAATAAGAATATGCACAATATTTACCACCATTTTTCCATTATTCATAATTGTTCGACACGATCAAACTGGGTGTTAAAACTCATAATTGAGCCCCAATCCATTCACACACAGGTCTCTTTTAAATATAATCAACATAATAATTGATTCGAATAACATTTGAATCAAATAGCATGCAACTCCTGAGATCAAGCTTCACATAATCAACATGTACATACTTCTTTTAAATTTTCCCAATGAGAAATAGAACAAAATCGTGCCCAATTGACCAAGCACACACAATGAATATTTACCCTTGACTGGATTGAAACAATATCAAGATTTTATTTAGGGTTTAAACACAAAAAATGGAGGGTAAGAACATATAGCTCAATCACGGGAATAATTCCTTGAAAAACGCAGACAGCTCGTGCCTTTCAAAATTTACCACAGACATACAATATGTAACAATACTCTTGATAGTGAGGGTTACTAAAATGACAGTCATCCGCCTCCAACAGGGAAAGAAAATAAATGAACTCTTAATCAACACTGTAATATGAGCATCTAAGCACAAACCCGTGCCCAACCAAGAGCATGTATAATGCTTCCATTAACTTCTTTGGAGCATTAAGTTCAGATTGTGCACTACTTTCCAAGCAACAATGTTAATGAGGGAAACACAATGATAGATAACAGCTTGACACCTTGCCAAGTCAAGGCAAGAAAAACTTTAAACTTTCAACAGTTCACATTGCAACCAAGAGTATCGAAAAATATCAACCATAGAGAGGAAAATGGAGTGGAAAATATTAAAGACATAGACTAGTTGTAACACCCATGTGCAAAGCTCAGAGCTTGTCAAACATAATAATAAATTTCTACAGAGAACCAGACCCAAAACCCAAGCCACGACCAAGCATGCTTCACTGTCATTTATCATTAAACCCATACAAATATTACCCACAACAAGGAGAACATAACCATTCCTTTTTAAAATGCCAACAAACAGAATAATCACTAGAAGAAACCACAGACACAACATGAATACATAGTTCAAATATTCCATAATAGCTTAAGAAACACATAGACCACGAGCAATCCCGAGCCAAAAATTTATTCATAGGGTAGAGTAACCATCATGGATGGAAGAGTAAGGAACCCATACCTGGAAAATCCTACGCGAGGAAGAAACTAGATTGTATGCCTCCTTTACGACTGAATAACGTGGAGCATCAACAACCACTAGAGCCAAAAACCAAAATGGAAGTATGACTAGGGTGACAGGATTCGAGGGGTGTTTGAGTGACATGCAGTAAATTCATGTCACTTCCCTCTCCAAACTCATTCAATTCCATGTACATGCCAGCCAATTCACCATAGCACTAAGCATTTAATCAACCATATATTCATTTCCATATCCCATTTTCATAGTGTGCCACCTTTGGTAATGTCAAACTCTCCAAAATAACAATGTGCTATAACATTAACCCATGTGCATTCAATATATAACATCCAATAAGGCGCATAATTCTAGTAGCAAAGGTTTGTTGCACCTCTTTTTGTCACAATAATACATAGCATTAGAGCTTGTGTATGGTCCTTTTATTTAAAAGAGCCCCAATATTATCCCTTTTATCAAGATCATATTAAATCAATTAATGCCATATATAATTGCAATATAAAAAAAAAAACTTATAATAATACTTTAATCCATAGGGAAACCTTAACATAATCTAAGAGTGGTCATAAAAGCTATCAATGCCATGCATTAATCAACCAATCATTTTATGTCACCATAACATTCTAAACCATGATTTGAAACACCGAACTGTAGAAGCTTGTGTTGGTACCATCACAATAGAAAAAAAAATATAAGCACAACATATCCATCATAGCGCCACAAGTCTACAAGGGGGTTGCACCTACTAGTTTATTATTAATATAAATAATTAATAGATCTTGGCAATCATTTGTGAGCATAGTATTCATCATTTTGTTTTTAAGCATCAACATGCCGCACATCAACATGTAACTTTTTTGTTACAAGAATTTGAGGACAAAACCTCAATCAAGGAGCTAGTGTAGATAACAACTAGACTTTTCCAACACAAAGGAAATTTTCTACCATGCTTGTCTTTGTGTTATTAAAGCAGAGCTGTGATTGATTTCTAGCCCATCCAGGCCTAGTGTTTGAATATTTCTCTGATAGATATAGTAGGGTAGGGTGTCCTCTGACCAACCTAGAATGATGAGGACAAGAGCGGTGGTGATTTATCCTTTGATATTGTTGAATGCTTCATGAGTATCTATTTTCCACTCGAATCTCTGCTCCTTTTTCAGAAATAGATTGATCAACTTTACAATTCTTGCATAGTCAAGAACAAATCTTCACACAAAATTGACTTTGCCGAAGAATGACTGGAATCCCTTCTTGGATGTTGGGGGGTTGAGCTCATTTATTTCTTTAACTCTTTTCAAATCTATGTAAATTCCCTCCTTGCATACAATATGGCCCAACAAATTGCCTTGAGTCACAATGAACAAGCATTTCTTTGGATTCAGAGAAACGTCATATAATCTACATCTTTCAAAAACCTTTCTTAAATGATAGATATGATCCTCCATTTTGTTTGAATCCACCATCAAGTCATATTGATACTCTGCCTTTCCTATCAACCTGTTGAACACATGATCCATGGCCCTTTGGAATGTGGCTCCAACATTCTTCAAACCGAAGAGCATTGTAGCATATGCATATGTCTCCCATGGTGTGATAAATGTTGTCTTTTCTATATCTTCCTCAGCCACCAAGACCTAGTTATATCCAGAGAAACCATACAACATGGACATGCAAGCCGATCCAGTAACTTTTTTAGTATAAACTCCATGTTAGGAAAAGGAAAATTATCTGTTATTCTTGCTTTGTTAAGGTCTCTTAATTCAAAAAACATCCAGAGCTCCCCGATATTTTTCTTTACAATCATTGGATTTGAAAGTCAGTTTGAATGTCTGATGGAATAAATTATCCCTACCTTCTTCAACTTCTCCAATTCGATTTTTACTAGAGGTTTCAACTTGGGATTCATCATCCTTATTTTTTGTTTCACTGTCTTCACTTCTTCCCTCAAAGGAATGATATGTTGGAATATCATTTTATCGTAGGATTTCAAATAATCATAGGTCCAAGCTAACACGTCAATATATTCTTTGAATAACGAAACATATTGATCAACCTCTTCAGTGGTGCAATCAACTCCCAAGTTGACATATTTCGGGGACTTGTCTGTTCCAATATTGACTTTTCTCATTTCTTGTACTTTTCGAAGTGAAACTTCTTCAAGGAGATTCTTGGCACGATCATCTTTTGTAAACAAAGATTCATCCTATATAGAGTATTTTGGGATGATATATGAGCTATTGTCTTCTTCATCATCATCATTTAACAAAAAAAATTCCAATTTTTCATCGTTTTCAAATACTTGTAGGTACTCAACATTATCAGGCACGGATGGTCGAAAATCTATTTCTACCTAGAAAGACATTTTGCTTTGGACATCGTCTTGGTTTGATAATGAGGCTTCCAAGGCTAGTGAATCGGCCTTGTGATTCTTGTCCCTTTTAATGAAAGCAATGTTGAAGGAGTTGCAAGATTCCATCAATTCGTTAAATCTTTTGAAATACAACTTAAGTGTTTCCTTTTTTATTTTGTACCTTTGGGTAACCTGATTGATGACCAAATATGAGGCTCCAGTCACAATGAGATTTTCTCTTTTCATTTCCTGTGCAAGGATCATCCCCTGGATCAAAGCTTCATATTTTTCTTCATTATTTGTGCATTAAAACTCCAGTCTTACAACATGGGGATGCATATTCTTATTTGGACTAAAAATAACAATTCCAACCTCATTCCCATATTTAGAACAAGCTCCATTGAATGACATCCTCCAGTACCCTTCAAACAAACATTCTTTACTCCCCAAGCCTTGAACTCGCTCTAGGATTTCGTTTTCCTCCATGTATAGGATACCATGGTTTCAAATCCTGACATCTATATAATCTTTTGTTAATTCATTTTCCTTCTTCTTGAAGGAGAAGGGATTTCTGGGTTCATGAGGTACTTTAATCGTCGCTCCCTCCTTTCCCGGTAGCATCATACAACTTCCTTCCTTCATTATATATCCACCAATCATGGATTTTCAATATCTTCCCAGCACAACTCCATATGTTGGAGGAAGGTCTACCATAATAATATTGAAAATTGTAATGATATGGGGGGTTGTTGTAATCCAAGCATAAAAATCCTTGATTTCTCCATACGCTATCACTTTTCTAGAATCAATTGCATATATTATTTCACCGGTTTCATAATACTTAGTGCAAATCATGCCCAATGCCTCCATGACCACAAGAAACATTATATTATTTTTCATGCCAGTGTCAACTAAACAGTTATGTAATGATACAACATCATGATTTTCAATTGAAATGAAGAAGGGCGGAATTTTACCTCTCATCTTTGAAGTTGACAGGCTCTGGCTTTGTTTTGTACTGGTAACGACATCTTCAGCTCTTTCCGATGGATCATCCAACAACTTCAAGATGTTTTGTCTTCGTCGAGGAATCTTTACCACTTCCGTAAAAGGTAGAGTTATCCTCAATTTACTTAGTTCCTCCACAACATTATACATCATTTGAGTGGAGCGTGACGCCATGTGTTTCCTTTTGGTTCCATTTCCATCCATCACTTTCTCATTCGATACTTTTTCATTTGTTTTTTTTTTTTTTGTTTCTCTTTGTCAGAGTCGCCTTTATTCTTTAGTCTATTTACAAACCCTCTTGTTTGGGCGACATTTTCTTGTGAGTTAGGATCGTTGTCTCCCTCTCCAAATATATACATGGACATCTGACATCCGTCCATGTGCACAGTTTTAGATATTTCATCAGGTAAGTAATAATTTTCTTGCTTTATTATTTTCTCACCATAGACATCATCCAGAACAACCGTGTTTGGACTAGGTTGTCTGGGAACCCTTGGTCTCTCTGGGTTATCAATATCCTAAAAAATCACTCTATTTTCTGGGGAAGGGTTCCTCCTTTGCTCGTGAATTGGAATTCTTGGGTTTGGCATACAATTATCTCCCCTTCTCAATCTGGTTATATTGTTCTGCATCTGTTTGATGGTTCTATTCATCTGTGCAATTTCAATTCTTTTCTTTGTTTCCTGCACCACCATAGGGTCAACCTTTACGTCGAGTAGGGTTCCTTTAAAAAATAATCCTCCCACCATTTGATTATGAGATGCTCGAGGTTTTAATTCTTCATTATTTCTTGAGATGGAAGCTCCTTGATTATCAATAATTAATCCCCCCATCTTCCTTTTTACTCTTCCCAGTATAATGTCGGGGTTGACACCTGTCTCAATCATAATTTCTTCCATCTCAGTGGCCTTAGTCATTGCCTCTTCCAAAGTATCTATTTGGGATGTTTTGATGGCATATTTTACATTTGGAGGCATTTCATTCTTATAACAACCGAGAATGACCAGGTCATTTGGTCTTTTATCTTCTGGAATTCTAGTCAAGGTCTTAACGAACCTAAGGTTAAAATCATGTATCCTTTCATTCTTCCTCAACCCAATATAGGAGAAGTCCGTGAGGAGGGTATGGTAAGCAATTGGAGGGGAAAACATAGTTAGGAACATAGATTTGAGGTCATTAAATGAGCGAATGGATCTATTGGGAAATGTTGTATACCATTCATAAGCTCTTTCTGATAAGGTTTGCATAAAAAACCTCACCATGACGTCGTCATATTCAACTCGGTGAAAGTCACAAATTTCAAGAAATAAGTGGAAATGCCTCTTTGCATCGATTGATTTGTCTCTATAAAATTCCTTTAAGGTGCCCTTAGGGAGAACAAGGAGCTCATGTTGTTCACCTATAAGATTAAGAGGGGAATCTCTTACCCTCCTTCTATTTCCAAACCCTGGGATCCCTTGATTTCTTGCGACATCTCTTCCACCTCCTTATCTCTCCTCATGATGCTTGTTTCGGGGTTGTTTGTCTCTCACTTCCATGTCTAAGGAGACTTCAGGGATAGACTTTTCACTTCTAAGGACAAAGAGTTGCTTACTTTTACTTCTGGTAATGGGTCCCTTGTATTCGTCCAACTTCAATATTGACCTTGTTCTTGTGATTCTCTAGCTAGCCTTTGATTTCTTCAATCTTGTCGTTCTTCTCTCCTTTGTCTTCGGAGGATTTATTTTTCTTCTTATTGGACTAAGATCTGTCAGGGCCTTTCTAAATCTTCTCGAGATTGGGTTGTTTTTATTACCAGATTATACAACTGGTGTAAAATGCTTCGTTGATTATTCAATCCAGTTTCTAAATGGGGTTGATTACCCTAGGGTAAATTCATATATTATTTCACAAACATTGGGCCAGGTTACAAATTTTCAGTTCATGTCCCGAGTATGGTCGCCAAAAATGTTGACGCTTGAATCCATTAGGACCGAAATGGAAACCTCACGAGGATATAAATCCCCCTGTGTTTTTATAGAGGTGGTACTCCTCTGTTATGATTTTTGTGGGACTCGAGGTCTTCGAAATATGGGACTTTTATAGAAGTTCATTATGGTAATCAAAAGAAAGTAAAAATATAAAAATGAAAAATGTTTTGTTTTATTTTAAGTAAAGTTCTCGAGATTGGACCGGGAACCACATACATTCACACATTTAAAGCAAATGAACAAAATTTCCTCACATCCATCATAGTAGGGATAAATATTTATGATCACATAAAAAATAAAAATAAATAAAATGATTCTGCATGCACAAGAGAAATTTGACAAAGTGATACATGGGAAACTCAAATAAAGATAATGATATATCAAACTCAAATACTTTATATTCAAAAAACTAGGTTACAAAGTACAATCGAGATTGTTCCCAAAATAACTCTCTTGGAATTTCTAGAAAATATATAGTTCATTGCATATTCTCTAGAATTTAAATGCGCTTGTCATAAAGAATGGGATTGGGTCTCCCACGGACCATAAATAAATTATATATCATAATGAAGTTTGTAGAAGGAAGAAGGTGGACAGTGGAAGATAGCAAGACCTGGTAAGAAGAAAAAGGAAATTATCAGTCTTCGGTTAAACCTTTCTATTTAAAGAGGTGGAGTAACTGAATGAAGAAATCGATAAAGAAAGAACGATGTGATCAGTATGAAATTACTATGATGGTATCTCCTCCTTTGTCACTTTCTTGCTAATGCCATTTTATTGCTTTCATTGACGGTTACAAGAACTGTCTCAATTGTCTTTTTCCCTTCATCGATCAGTTTGTCGATATCTTTTTTAAACCACTCTTCAATATAGATTCTCACTGGTTCCATGTTGATTTCATGCCAGATTTTTATATTGAAAATCTCTCCCTCCAGGTCCCTTAGATCAATGGAAATATTCTACAAATCTTCTTCAATATCTTGATTTTTTACTGAATAGTTCACTACCTAGTTCTCCACGTCATCTTCACTATACTCAATAATGTCATAGAACTTTTCAAATGATAACCCTTTAAAGATATCAACTTGTTTTTCAAAGGCTTTCTTGGCTAGGACCAAGGCGTTGAGAACCAATTTGGGGTCTTGGACCTCATTAGTTCTTTTGACTAGGTCTATTTCAGTCATCCTTTTGAATAATTCTTCTCTCTTTGTTATGGCTTGGCTGCATGCTTGGACAATGATATTCAATTTTTTAACATTTTCTTTTCAGCATGTGTTCAGTTTTTTTATCTAGTTTAGAGAAGGGAGATCCTCCTCTCTTCTTCTAAACTCTGTCATATTGGTAACTTTAAAACTGAAGGGTACGACTGCGTCAAGGTAAAAACCTTCTTCATTTTTTAAAATCCTCTTGTAAATATTTATGGAAGGCATGTGCCCTAGTTCCAAAAGAGACCATGTTCTTTGACATCTCCCAAGCCTATGTAATTAATTTCATTCTTTTTTTAATGTTCTTATCCACATAGCCTTTGGTTGATGTGAGCAGGCTTGAAGATCCTTTCAGTTTTGCTGCAGGTGTGGAAGGCCCGATCATTACTAAAGGACTAGCAAGTACTGGAAGAGGCACTAAAGCTTCTTCCAATTCTTTGACTCTTTCATTTAAATTGGTTTTCTGTGCTTCAAGGCCTCCAATAGAATTTTCTAGAGCATCTCCAGTTATTCGGTGAATTTGGGAAATTTGGGAAGGCCGCATGTTCTGTAGGTTAACCTATGAACTAGATTTCCCCTTTTTATTATTTACATATCTTTTGTCAATAATTAAATTTTTGGACTCGCTGTCAAAAACAACACTCTAAAATACAAAATACTATTCTTCATCGAAGGTCTCATTCTCAATTATTTCCATCAAAGGACTCTGGTGAGCCATGTCCTCTAGATGATCAGTGTTGGAGAACACTTTTTCGATGTGAATATAGAGTTCCATATCCTCGAGGGAGAGGTCATGGATATCACTCTCAGCTCGAGGTACCTACTCTTGTAGCAGAATGTTTTTCCTTTTCTTCCTCAAGGGAAGTTTATGCGAACTTTCAATTTTTCCCAAAGGAGGGTTCTTATCTCCTCCTCTGCTTGAAGAATTGTGGGTCAATTTATGCATCGGGACTTGGAGAATATGTTCCCCCAGGTTATTTCTCCTCTATAATTGGTATCAAATTCACAAGTGAGACCTCTAAAATCTCTTCATTGTCATAGATTATTATTATATCAAACAGGGGTTTTGGCACACCCATTTCACCTAGTGTTCTTGGATTCTCATACTGGGTTGGAATGGTCATCGTTGATCTAGCTTGTGGTGATGGAAATCTGTGGTTTTTCAGACCGGTGGTTTCCTCTAGTTGTATTTACTTTGAGCCATTTAGATCTTCTCTGATTGTGATTGGGTCGGCCAAGGTGATCCTCATCATTTCTATTAGTTGAGGATTGTTCTCAAGCTTGTCGATGATTATTTGGGCCCCTTTTAGTAACAACAACCCCCTCCTTTGTGCCTATGTGGTTTGTGCTTCTCTAATTTCTTCTCTACCCCTAAGAGATTCTTAAGTCGACTGTTCTATTGTTTTGACCTGCTCATCCATACTCATAGCTTTGAACCTAGTCATGTTCAAATTATCTTTTCTTTGTAATACCTCCTCCCAGTCCTTATCACATTCTTCAAACTTTTCATGGGTGTATGGCTAGTAGGAAGACACTTGTGAATCGTGTTGGAGAACTACAGCTTTAAGGTCATTCTTGCAAAACCAGTTTGTCAGGAACCTATATTCTAGTTGACTCAAACCCTCTTGTTTAGCTTGAGAAGTCTCCTTCACTATATAAAACCCTACATGGAAACCATAGGGTATGAATGCTCATTTCTTGTCCTTAACCAAAGTGGCGTTATAGCCCTGCAAGATAGTCTGGTAACAAATTTCTCCTACAACGAGTCGGTATGGGACGTGAGCGGGGAGAAAATGTGGTGCTCTGGTGGCCCTGAACACCTTGATAGAGGTTGTGGTATCATCTAGGTACCAATGGCTTACTTTCAAAATCATTTTCTTAGACACTATAGACAACCTTGGGCATTCCTTTTTAAATATGATGAAATGGATTCGAGCAATGAATTCATCGCAAATAAGAGCATAAGACTTCGTGTACCTATTTTCCCATAGGATGTTGAAGTAGACATGTACAGGCAGCTTTGTGACGTGCCAACTCAAATTCATACCAGCAAAGAAATTCCTTGTGCAGATTACATCTAGCAGATACGAGGCCATGTGAAATGTCGATGTTTCTCCCTCCTTTGGTGATTGGGCCTGCAGTATATGGGTGCTCAATTTCTTGGAGATAATTTCTCCCCAGTTGAAGATACTCCCGAAAATCGCCACAGTGTATGTCAGGGGCATCCATTCCTCCGAGAAATTGGTGTAGTCTTTTTCTTTGTATAATCGATAGATTAGAGCCATTAAGTATATATATGGCTCCCTCAGATTCATTGTCCCGTACCAGTCGTTGCTCCAGTTCGTAAATTTATTATCTTCCTTCCACAAGGATGCCATTAATCAAGTGGTGTCATGGAATTCATAGAAATTCACCATGAATTTTGTGTTCAACCCCTCTTCTGGGTCCCTGATTTTGTAGTACTTATGGACCTTTGTTGGGAGAAAAAATTCGACACATCCGCCATTATCATCATTGATTAGGAACTTCTACACATCTATGTGATCAATTATCCAACTGAAAGTCTCAATTAGGGAAAGAATGGAGTTCAGAAGGCTACCATATGCAAGCACGACCGTTGGATATTCAGGAAAACCTGGTCATCGAGTGCCCTTACATTTGGGTTGTTATGTGGGATAAAATCTAGGTAGTATTCTTTGTTGATTTTGTTGAATAAATATCCCCACTGTAGGAGCATTATTTTTGATCCAATGGTTTCTTTTATATCACCAAAAGTAGGAGGTTGAATAAATTCCTTCTTGGTCAATGTTTTGATGACCGGCTTTGCTTTGTGAGCAAATTCCAACTACCTTGTCGTGCCGGGAGAAGATCCTTCACCCATCTCTTCTTCCTTTAGTTTCGGTGCCCTCGGAGAGAATTTGGTCATTGGTTTCCTTGGAGGCATTTTCCCTGTAGATAGAACAATGTTAGACATAGTGTTGTAGATAGGATGTTGATACATAAAAATTACGACCGCTGAACTGATAAAAATTAACACATACCTCTTATTTGCGCTATCTTGACCTGGTTTTTTTAAAGACTAAGAATCAAATGCAACTCTTGATATGCTCTCTTCGCTTCTTTGATTGCTTTGGAAATAGGAAACTTGTGTGAAGAATGGAGGTCTTTGAAGTTGTATTATTGATTTAGAAAGAGATAATACTTACCTAGTCGCATCAATTATTCAATTTGGGGTATGAGTGTGGTTATACAAAATCTACCAATAGATCTTCATTATGTTCAAGATTAAATGCAGTCATAGTTTGGTGGTGCATATGCGGGCTATAATGTGGTTTATCAGCGATTTCAAATTCATGTTGTTCAATTGACACAGGAGGTACCAACATATGCAGAGAAAACAATTAACTGGCCTATTAAATCGCAGAATTCGATCTTATTGTGTGTTGAAAATGTCCCATCATTCCACTAAATTAATAGGTGCATCGGGAGTCGAGGATTTTCTTTAGACAATGTTCGTTGATATCTCTCATCAAAACTATGATGCCGACCCATCTTGTTGTACAATACTGATGTGGAAATGTTGACTTGGAAGTGTGACTAGGACACAGGGAAACCTAAGGTGACTCAGATTGAAATTAGGTCATACGAAATGCCTACGGGGAAAAGACATGTAGCACTTGAAATTGGCACTTCCGTTTAATCGTGTTATTCAGAATCAGGGACTTTTCATTAGCTAATCATTTTAACAATAGGTCCTACCCTTTCGATGCAGAAAAGTATCAAGGATCAACGATTGACGATAAGTTTAAACAATTTCTCCTGGATTACCCCCCTCATAACTTGTCGATGCCAAAAATGCATCAGGGATTGGTGACAAATTATGTGTAAATGAGAAACTTTTCCATGATTTAACCTTTTGGGATTTCACAGATTCCCAATAAAATGCATCAGTAATCGACTATTAGAGGTTCATCATGGCTCATGACAATGTTTATCCCTCTCTTATTTCGGTGACGCTGATGAGAAATCGACCACTCCCTGAATCATCATCGAGGATTATTGTTACTATGTGGTCATTTCTACATGTTCGAAATTTGCCAACGCCGAACATAAGTGTGTGGGTCACAAATTTAGCTACAGATTCTTAGTTAAAATTCCAAGCTATTTTTTAGACACAGAGGTTTCACTTTGACAGGTTCAAACAAATCCAATTTGATCAATGACGAGACATGAAAATGAAACTAGTGATCCCTCCATAGTGGAATGAAGTAATAAAGCATAACAAAAAGAAAACAAGTGGTACCTAAAAGAGAGAAAATATCATAAAATATTTTAGGGTGTGTTGAGCACTCAAAAAATGGAGATTCTCTGGGTGAAAGAATAATCTTTGTTCCTTCCTTCGGGCTTAGCTTGTGTAGAATTTGGTTGAGAAATTAACTCGCTTTCCTTTTAACAGAGTATTTCCTATCCTTGCGTGTACAAATTCCTGGGTTCATGAATCTGGATCCTCCTGTGCAGTTGAACCCTTAACCCACCTTCGTTCGTCTTGACTGTGACCCACACCCCCCTTTTGACAAGAGTCGGGTAAGGAATTAACTGGATCAAGGCCATTTTAGTTATCATTATTCCCTTGCTACGATGTTGCTCCGCTGCCAGCGAGCATTCATAGCCCCAACGAAGTCACCCTAATGACACAAGCCATGCTCCACTTCCAACGAGCATCCATAGCCCCAACAAATTTATCAGCATACCCTCTCCTACTTTGCACTCATTTAATATAATTGATTTATTTCTGGAAGAAATGTCATGAGCGAGTGGGAGAGGAGGATTTATGTTATCTACAAGATGAAATGGTTAATTTGAAATTATTCCTAGCTCTATCTAGAGGTGCATGTGGTCCTTTCCAACTTTCCATATTTCCCTTTGATATTTACTAGACCACCAGGTGGAATGTTACACATTATTGTTTTCACCCTTGTGACCGTTAATGATGTAAACCTATATGTTTCCTTCAGAGGGGTCAATGGCTTGAATTCCTGAAGAAAGAAGGGAGAAGAACTTTTCCTGAGAAAAGAAGTTGTTTTTTCCTTTGTAAAAACCCTATTAAGGAGGATTTCCACAGGCTACTCTATACGCAGGGCGTAGAGCTGCTTGATTTCCGCAGGCTGCACTATAGCTAGGGTGCGAAAATTCCTATACATGGGAAAAACAAGCGTCTTCTCGATGCTTCTAGAAGGAGAAGATTATATGGTGACGTGGCCTCAGAACGGATTGGATCTTACTCACTTTCATGATTTAGTAGGATCATCCTAACCTTCTCACCTTATCCTCTTCAGCTTATAAAAGGAGAGGAGCTCTCATGGAGAAAGTTAGACTGGCTTGTTATTGATTTTTGTAGCTTTGAGTTTTTGGAGCTTGTATGTTGGCTTTGAGCTTTTCTTTGTCAAGATAGATTGTGAGTAGCTATCAGATCTACATTCTCAGAATTCGTGGATTAGAAGAGTGTGGGAAGCAAGGAACTGTTGGAAGGAACCTGACAACATCAAGGCATATGGTTGTATCTTTCTTCTGCATTATATAATATAGTGGCATGTTTCTTTCTCATAAAATCATTCTCATTTCATTACATGACTCTTTGATCACATGTATAATATTTCATTGAGTGTATTATTGTTTCTTTCACTTTGGTTGGTTTGTATCATTGCAGATCCAATATCACAAGGGCACCGGAGTGGAGTGAGGAAAACAAAGATATAAGGAAGCGATAGTCAAAGGTATGCCATTCATCTCTTGTTTGATAGTAAATTTGATGATTAGAGCTTAGGGAAAGTGCCATGTCTTTTCTTGTTTTGTTATAGATCTAGGTGGATCTAGGGGGATTGATTTGTGTCCGCACTTAACAATTAGCCCAATAACAAAATTGGCGACCATACTGGGGAACAGATTGTTTTCCTATTTTTTCTTTCTTTCTTGCTTTGATTGCTTGGATTCTATCTCTGAGTCTATGGGGGATCCATCCAGACTCTCTCGATCTGAAATTCCATTTAGGCTCTTTTCCCTTTTTCCATTTTTCCTTTGTTTACAGGCATTTCCGCACTGTATCCTATATACAGCCTGCGGAAACCTTAGATCGTCGCACCCTGACTATTTAGACCAGTGCGGAATTTCTGCACCCTGCCCATAACTAGCCTGCGAAAACCTTAAATCGTCGCACTGTACCCTACTGCTGGGTTGCGACGTCTCCTATAGAATTTTTGGATTAGGTCTTTTTGTCTTCTAACACCCAATTTTTCTTTGATCACCTAGGAAGAACTTTTGATGCCAACATTTGACTGATTTCTGAGTTTAAGACTTGATGTTGATTGGTTTTCAACGATTGAAAGCCCTTCTTTGTCATTTTACAAGTTTTTTGCTTTTTGATTTTTGTCAACAAGGATATAATCTCTGGATCTAGATCTGAGTGATTGATTGATAAAAGTCTAATTGAAAACTTAGAATTGCTTTTAGCCATTATTTGCTTTGTTTTAGCTTGTTTGATTTTGAAAGAATTGTTTTTTCTTTAGAATTATTTGGTGAAAGAACTTCTTTTTCTTTTATTGAATAGTTCGTGTTAAAAGAGAAATTTTTTTGGGTTTCTTTGTTTCATGTCGATTTGCTATTGCTTTTAGCTATCTTTGAAACATAAAGTTTTAATTTCTTTCTTTATATTAGTTGGGGGTCAAGAATCGTGTATTGGCATACAGTCTCTTTTGCTCATTGCATGAGAATATTGATATTGATGAGTTTAATAAAATTTTGGGACATTGTGCATATGGGAATGATAAACATTTTCTCCTTCTCATAATATAGCTTTTATCGAAGTGAAATATTTTCATTCTCATTTCTTTTCATTGTTTAGAGTCGGTCAAAACATCATTTAGTCCACGCCATTTTCCTCTTGAGTAAAAACAACCTTAAAATAAAGCGCTTATAAAAATTGATTAGACATTTTTATATTTTCTGGTAGCAAACCTTCATTAGATTAGTTGTAGGAATTTGGAATAGGTGTGAAACATAACTTTCCAAAGCTACAAACAAACATATAATATTGCGTTAGGGAGCAGTGAGATCCACTTGCTACATTTTGTCCTGGGAAGCCCTTCTAAGATGAGGGTCAATCACGAGGTCACATTAGGGCCGACAGAGTTACTCACTCTGCTTTGTTGGTCTTGGTGTAGAGATTGCACGTATTATGGGGGTCACTTTAAGGTATACCCATAATGATGAGTGGAATCCTTTTGAGTTGATTTCGGGCTAGATACCCTACCTTGAGCGTGGATCAGACTGTCGACTGTTTCCCCAGGCATCACTATAGTATTTGGTAATCTTAGTGGCCTATCTCTTTAGGGTCTTTACACGAGGTGACTGTGGAGGGGAAAGTCTTCATGGTACCTAGAATCGACGTTGGCCAAACTCACTCGGGCTCCTTGGAGGGTATACCCACGATTATGTGTGGGAGCTTGCAGTAGGGTGTAAGTTCGTTAAGCAGGTTGTCAACGTAACTTTTCCACCTGCTCTATCTCATCCCCTTCTTACTCTTTTCCCGCGACATTGGATTTCATCACCAACTAGTGTGCTCATTGTGAGAAGGTTTTGTTTGCTTGCTTTCTCACTAGATTTTTAGTGTGTGTTGTTTGTTTTCCCTAGTGGAATCTAGGTTGGATTTTTGTTTTTAATGGCGTCATTTCCCGGTATGACCAATGAAGGAACCTCTACTCCAGGGGAGCCTTTTGTTTTTCCTTCTTATGGAAACATTGGTCCTCCTCACATCGCTACTTTGAGCCTTCCAGGTCTCACAATTGGATTACCGATGTGGTTGTTTTCCACTCAGGTAGTCCCGGATGCAGTTACTGCTTCATTTGTAAGCACTTCCCCCCAAGAACATCAACCTCATGTTGATCCTTCACCTTCTTCATCAGTAAGATCTTCTTTGCCTTCTTCACTTGCAAGGTCTTCTTCCATTTCATATTCTTTGCCAAGTGAAATCTCTAAAGCTAGTAACTCGATGGATAAGAAGAAGAAGAAAAGGAAGAATAAGAAGAAGAAAAATAAGGAAGGGTCCAAACTTCCAACCGTTGTCGGACATGTTGGAAAGAAATCAATTACTATTGATCGTGCTACAAGTGTTGATGATTCCCATATCACCCAAACAACTCGCAAGCCCAAGTACCCTTGCAGGATTTGTAAGGGTATACATCTTCTTAAAAGTTTCCCTGGTCTATCTAAGGTCATTGAAGCATGGTCTACACACCCTCCCCAACCCATGTCGTCAGCCTCTGAACAACATGTTGATGAACTCCTGTCAACTAGTCAAGATACCATTGTGAAGAAGAAAAGTAGAGTCAAGTTCCCATGTATGTTATGCAAAGGGAGTCATCTAACTCACCTTTTCCCTCATATGGATGAAGCCTCGAAATTACTGGAAGACATGACTGTTTTCTAGTCTCAACTTCCAGCTTCTTATCGCAAGCTTACTCTCGACCCACCTGTACTTGATGGAATGATTAATCCAGCCCCTTCATCGATCAGTCTGGTTGATCATGTAGTCAATATGGTCACGTCCTTAGTTGAACCAGATGACAAAGTGGTTGATCCAATCCCATCCTCGGTCAATGCCACTCTCCCGCCAGAGAGTGAAACCCAAGCGGTCGATCTGTTTGCACCTGTCGACCCCATTCTCCCCTTGGAGAATGAAACCCAAGTAGTCGATTTGACATCATTATCAATTGATCCTACTCTCCCACTAGAGATTAAACCTGATACTGCCCATGTTTTTCTCAATGATACAGAATCTAACATGCCGGGGGGCATTCCTCCTTCTCTCGTGGAACCCCCTCCAAGTAATCAGGCCATCCTTTTTAATTGGGGTCTGCTAATTGGACCTCGTCTTCCCTCTCACATTCCTTTCCATATTACAGTATAGGTTTGTGGTCAGGACATTCCTCCGACGTTGATAGATGAAGGTGCGTCTATTAGTTTTTTTTCCTTTATTGCTTGGAAATCTTTGGGTTGTCCTCAACTTGCGTTGGTTACGCAGAATCTATTAGCTTTTAATAGAATAACTAGTCAACCTTTAGGTACCCTTCCTCAGTTTCTTGTAACTTTGGGTGGGAAAACTATCTTTATTGATGTTATGGTAGTCCAAGACCCCTTGGATTTCGCTTTACTCCTTGGGGGGGATTATGTCTATTCCATGAAATCTATTGTGTCCACTCTTTTTTGTGTGATATCTTTCCCTCACGATGGAATAATTGTGACTATTGATCAACTTTCATTCATCGGTCTTGACTAGATGACCTCCCTAAATGGTTATTTTATGTAGACGGTATCACCCCTGCCATATGTCAATTATGTGGTGTTGTCTTCCATGCCTTTAGTTGTCAATGAAGATGAGCATGTCACTGTAAGCTCACTCCCTTATGACTTGGATTTGGTAGTTGACATGGTAATCTCTTCGATAGGGATATTATATCCTGATCTCCTTACCCTTATCGTGACCCTCGACATGTGTTCCTTCCAGAGTGTGTTTCTTCTGTCGAGTGAAGATCTCTTGGAATCTATGACCAAGTTTTGTCCCTTGACATGGTGTCCTAGAGCACTATCATATTGGAAGTCGTGATCAAGAAGAGAGGTATGAGCATGGTTTTCTGATTTCAAGCTCATTAATAAATGAAACCAGCTTTGAGCATGGTTTTCTTCTTTCAAGCTCGTTAAAAAATGAAACAGATCTTGTGAGGATAGTTTTGCGTCTCTGTTGCAACCTCGTTAAAAAATGAAACAGAGGTCTAGGGATTGAACCTAGATTCTCAAGCATATTTCTTATTCATTTATCAATCTCATTAAAAAATAAAACATATTGTTCCCCCTCTCTGTTTGAGTCAAGTCCTTCATCTAGTATTTAGATATTCTTTTCATTCTCCTTTGCAGTTGGATGAAATGAAGCTTGGGGGGAAATGCTTTCAACCTTTGGACTTAATGCCAAAGTTAAACCGCTAGATTCTTAAGCTGGGGGCTAAGTACCAACCACCCCTGTGTTATGCGTGGGGAAGTCTAAGCATTTTTTTCTCTAGTTCAAGCTTGTGTAAAAATGAAACCACCTACCTCAAGCATAGTTTCCTCTAGTTCAAGCTTGTGTAAAAATGAAACCAGGTCCAAGCATAGTTTTGGCTAGACTTAAGCTTGTATAAAAATAAAATCTATCCCAAGCATAGTTTTTTTTTTTTTTAATCTTGCGTAAAAATGAAAACAATCCCGAGCTTAGTCTTTGTTCTTTCTCGTGCTCGTAAATACCTGAGAACGTAACCGAATATACTTTTGTCGTCTTTTTGTACTCATCATCGTAACATGAAAAATGAAACTTATGGAGTATCCTTTAAGCTCTTTTCACACTCCGTAAATACTGAAAGATTGTCGAGCGACCTTGTTCTTTTCACGCTCGTAAAATTATTTGAAGAAAAAGTTTGATGGGCGATAGTTTATCACTTTTTCGGTCTCATTAAAATAATTTACGAAAAAGGAACTGAGAGATTTCTCTTTAAGTGTTTTTCAAACTCTCTAAACATCAAAACCCCCCGAGTTTTCTCTCTTTGGACTCATTAAACAAACATCGAAAGACCTATATGGAACCGAACCACTCCTTCTTAGGGTTCGTTAAACATATTATGAGGGACTCATCCAAAGGATGAGCTTACAATTCAAGCATATGTTATCCTCCTCAAGCTTGTGTAAAAATAAAGAGGTACTCGCCAGAAATGGTGGGGGAAAAATTGGGAAAGAAATGTATCTAAACATGTATTCTATGAAAGCATCACTTTTGAACATGACACCCTTTCACTCGCTTTGTGTCTAGGTTGGAAAATTCGCTTGTCTCTTGATCATACTCCTTTATAAGATTACACATTGGTCTGTGATCCTTGTTGTTGAGTCAGTATTTCCAAGACAATTTTCGTGTTGTCAATATGTTCAAAGAGAAGTTCAACCTGAAAATCCTTCTATTGCGTCAACCATTCTGTAGTCCTTAAGCCTTCTATTACATCAACCATCCTTGAGTCAGTCTTGAATCACTTGTTACTCTGATCTACATCAAATATGTTTATCCGTTTCATGTCATTGATGGGAGATACATTAAGGCCCTCATGTGACGAGTCTTTTCTTGTCGACTTCAACTCATTATCCGGGAATTACACTTAGAAAATAATTGGTACCTTGGAACTTTCTTGCCTCAATGGCAAGTTTCGTCGCTTTTGACAGTGGGTTTTAATTATTGACCCTTGAGTGGGAGATTCCGTCGAGTGTTCGACTTCATCTCATTAATTCACATTCGTCAGATTGTACTAGTGTATCTTGGGAGTCATTGACATTAAGGGTGATTTCCCTCGCACTTGTTAACGGTATACATTAATGACGGGTAATCAAGTGGTTTCTACCATGTTCGATTTCAACACATGTATTCGCATGGTTAGATTCGTACTATAGAGTGATGGAGATGAAGACCCTGAATCTTTTCTTACAGATTCAGGTTGTGTTGGAGTATATTCATATTGTATTGTTGCATAGATCCACATTGTATGTCTCATGGCTATGTTCAAATTTGAGTATTTAACACATAGATCCATAGTGTAGTTTTGGTGGCTATGTTCAGATTTGAGTCATATTGGCATGGATCCACAGTGTATGTTTGGTGTCCATGACCTATCTTACTTGACATGGATCTTCGCATTTCGGCATTTATGCTTTGAGTCATTCATATTCTGAGTATGGGAATTCCTACCTTAGTGATGATATATTATTGTATTGTATTTCCTTGTTTGTTGGTAGGTTTCCGACTGACTGTTCCTTGTTCCCTACACACACTCGACAAAGTATTTCAGCTATCACTCTATTCTAACTTCATACTTTGGGGCGCTCTCTGTTACACATTATTTTAATCACCCTTATGACCATTAATGATGTAAACCTATATGTTTCCTTTAGAGGGGTCAGTGGCCTAAATTCCTGAATAAAGAAGGGAGAAGAACTTTGCCTGGGAAAATAAGTTGTATTTTCCTTTGTAAAATCCCTATTAAGGAGGATTTCTGTACGCTGCTCTATACGTAGGGTGTAGAGATGTCTGATTTATGCAAGTTTCTCTAAAGCTAGACTGCGATTTTTCCGTAGGCTTCACTATAGCTAGGGTGCGGAAATTCCTGTACGTGGGAAAAAAAAGCGTCTTCTCGATTCTTCTAGAAGGAGAAGCTTCTATGGTGAGGTGGCCTCCAAACGGTTTGGATATTACTCGCTTTCATGATTTAATGGGATCATCCTAACCTCCTCACCTTATCCTCTTCAGCTTATAAAAGGAGAGGAGCTTTCATGGAGAAAGTTAGACTGGTTTGTTATTGAGTTTTGTAGCTTAGAGTTTTTGGATCTTGTATGTTGGATTTGAACTTTGCTTTTTCAAGATAGATTGTGAGTAGATATCAGATCTATAGTCTCAAAATCCATGGATTATAAGTGTGTGGGAAGCAAGGAACTGTTGGAAGGAACCTGACAACATCAAGGCATCTGGTTGTCTCTTTCTTCCGCATTATATAATACAGTGGCATGTTTCTTTCTCATAAAATCATTCTCATTTTATTACATGACTCCTTGATCACATGTATAAGATTTCATTGAGTGTACTATTGTTGCTTTCACTTTGTTTGGTTTGTGTCAATGCAGATCCAATATCACAAGAGCACCAGAGTTGAGCGAGGACAAAAAAGATATAAGGAAGCGATATTCAAAGGTATGTCATTCATCTCTTGTTTGATAGTAAATTCGATGATTAGAGATTAGGGAAAGTGCCATGTCTTGTCTTGTTTTGTTCTAGATCTAGGTGGATCTAGGGGGATTGATTTGTGTCTGCACTTAACAATTAGCCCGATAACACGAAAACTTCATCACTTACTAAGGTCATTTGTTTTGAAAAGACAAGACATAGATCTCCTTGAATAAATTTGTAATTGCCCAACATTTCTTATGTTGCACGTAAGAAAGAGTTAGGAGCAAAGTTTTCTACACCATATTTATTTGGGTCAACCAATATTTTGCGGAACACAACTTTATTTCAAGAAAATACCAAACAAAAAGAAAAGACGAGAATAAAAAGGACTCTACAATCAATCTACCCTAAACCTACACATTTAATCTAATCAAAATATAAGATGAAAAGACACACACACATTTTTTTTTTAATTTAATAGAAATATTGTTTTAGAGCTTGTTCATTCAATGGGAGGGCATCAGGTCCCCCCCTCATATTTTGCAACCGATACGTTCCTGCCCCAATTTTCTTAGATACCTGGAAAGTTTCGAGCCACATATTTTGAAACTTTGAATGTTTTCCCTTAGGTTCATTTGCTCTATCCCATTCAAGACTAAGTCTCCTACTTCAAAATTCTTCTCTTTGGCCTTATGCTTGTCAAACCATCTTTTAACTATCTGTTGATGAGCGATGAAATTCAATTTTTATTTCTCCCTTTCCTCTTCCAGCATAAGGAGGATATCAATTGTTTGTTGAATAATTGATGAGGGTTTTCCTCTTGAACCTTGAGCAAGTTGAAGTGATGGAAGATATAATCCATTTGGGAGAATGGCTTCTTGTCAGTATACTAGAAAGTATGGAGAGTTCCCTATAGCTCTGTTTGGTGTTACTTTGTCTTCCCATAAGTCATTATGAAATGAGCTATGCCAATTCCTCTGATTGTCTACAACTGTTCTCTTCAATATCCTCACTAGGTTCTTATTAGTTGATTCTGCCACCCCATTCCCTTGTGGATAGTAGTTTGCAGAGTATCTTATTATGATTCATTTGTCTAGAGCGAACTATGTTAATAGAGTAGAAGAAAAATAAGAAACATTATCAAACACAAGAATGGAGTTCATCCCAAACCTCGTGATCAACTGTTGTTCTATGAATTGGATTACAACCTTTTCATTCACGTGATTTAGAGGGATGGCCTCTGTCCATTTTGTAAAATAGTCTGTAGCAATCAGTATGTATTTATGTTGTTTCGAAGAACTCGGGGAAATATCCCCTATGACGTCTAACCCCCATTGCTTGAATGGTCTGGATATGGTCACTTCTTGGAGTGGGTTGACTGATCTCTTTTCTCTCCCCATGCTCATTTGACAAGTTTTACAGTTCCTAGTGTATGTATGAGCGTCCCTAAATACAATAGGCTAGTAATAGCCGACTCTTAATATTTTGTGAGCTATGGTATTCCATGCAAAGTGTCCACCTATAGGACCATCATGGAGCTTCCTCAAATTTTTTTATGCATATTCACGTTTGAGACATCTCAAGAGTACTCCACCATAATTTACACGAAAAAGTACTGAATTTATGAGGCGATATTGTGCTGATTTTATCCTGAGAGCTCTCCTTTCCTTAGGGTTTAGGTTTTCTGGGCAAGTCCCATGATGTAGGAGGTAAATCAATTTTTCATACCAAGCCTTCTTCCCTGGGGGAATGTATAAATCTTGACTACACTGTAATGCTAATTCATTCTCCCACTCGGGGTCTTCATTTATTCGGTCTTGGGCTTCTGCAACTAGTTTACAGAATCCTTGTCCCTTCAATAATTTGGCAGGTTTTATATCTAGATAAAATTCTTGGACAACTTCCATCCAATTTCCTCTTATCTCCCCCATCTCCTGTTGAGTGAATAGGGATCGGACTGCGAGATGAGGCATAATGACTTTGGTGTGATTTTTTAGGATGTAAGATCTGAAATGTTGTACCACTTTGTACACCACATAAGCATGTTTGTCTATAGTAGGGTAGTTCAATTCGGCTCCTTGGAGATTAGTGCTCATAAATGATATAAGTGCCTCATTGTTATCATCATCCTTATGGGTCAAAACTACAGTTAAGGACTAGTCGAAGGAGAAAGTATAGAGGAAGAAATCTACTAAAGTCAAGACTTCGCAACACCAGAGCTTGAGATATTGCGGTCTTGATATTGTTGAAACCATCTTTTCACTCATCATCCCAATTAAAATAAGCATCCTTGCAAATCATTTTGTGTAAGGGTTTGACAGTTTCAGCGAAATCAGGTGTGAACTTCCTCACAAAATTAATTTTCCCAAAAAAGGATTGCATAACCTTTTTGTTGTGGGGTAAGGGAAGTTGAGCTATTGCCTTTATTTGTTCTAGATCTATGTAAGGGAATTTGAGCTATTCTACTTGAGATATAATATGACCTAGTAATTTCCCTTCCTTGACACCAAAGACATTTTTCTTAGGGTTTAAAGAAATTCCATATTTCCTACACCTTTCAAAAATCTGGGTTAGATGTTGGATGTGGTATTTTATGTTCTTTGAATACACAGTCTCATCATCCAAGCATACTACTATACATTTGTTAATCAATCCCCGAAAATCTATGTCCATGGCCCTTTGGAAGGTTGGTCCCTCATTAATCAACCCAAAGGGCATGCGTTTATAAGAAAACGTCCCCCACTTGGTTCAGAAGGTAGTTTTCAATCGGTCGTCCTCTAAAACTAGAACCTGGTTGTAACCTAAAAAACCATCTAGAAGGGAGAAAATATCATAACCAGACAAGGTATGCAAGAGATTTTCCATGGCTGGGACTGGGTAGCTATCCTTTTTTGATGCTCTGTTAAGGTTTCTAAAATATACACACAGGCGGATCTCCCCATAATGTTTCCTGACATGAACCAAATTTTCTACCCAGGCATAGTGTCTAACCTGAAAGATAATCTTAGCATCTAGTAATTTCTTTAACTCTTGATACATGAGGGGTTCCAAATATGGATGATACTTGCTAAGATTTTCTTGGAAGGGTTTTACTCTGTATTTTAATGGGATTATGTGTTGAGTAATGCGAGTGTTATAAGTTTTCAATTCTCGGTAGGACCATGCAAAGACATTTTGATATTCTCTAAAAAGTTTGAGACAAGATTTCCTGTCTTCTTTAGACATTGTTTTGTCTAGATTTATATTCTTAGGGTTTTCTGGGGTTCCTAGATTTATAATCTCGTATATGGGACATGAACTCTCTATTTTTGTGTTCGTTGACCCTTTAAATATTCCCATCAGGTCGAAAAGGTTCTCCAAATTGGCTACCCCTTTGGGTATCGTGTGAAACCTTGGTTTGTTACTAGAGTGATATGTTCCACCCTTTTGTTCGTGGAAATTGGTTTCTACCAGTTTCTCTTGGAATACTTCATCATAAATAGCCATATCTTTAAAATTCTCTTGATTTTTTAGAAAATATACAATATGTTCATCTCCTTCAAAAACCTTCCAACTAGAAATATTGTTGGGTACTAATGGTTTGTAGAGTAGTTCCACAGTGAAATTGGAGGTTTCATAGTCTTCTAAAGCAAATAACCTCGAGGCTGTGGTGGCTAGGGAATCAACAAGAGCGTTCTTTTTCCTGGGAAAAATGGTAATATTGAAGGCCTCAAAATGTTCTATTAGCCTATGCAACTCTTGTTGGTAATTCCTCAAGTGGGGTAAACTGCAATGTAGAATATTTTTCACTTGCCTAACAATAATTTCAGAGTCCCCAAATACTTCCAGTTCTTTAATGTTTAAGTCAATGACTTTCTACAATCCTTGAACTAGAGCTTCATACTCAAGATAGGAAATTCCCTTCCCCTTTGGTTCAATGAGGATACATTCTTCTCTTGACCCTTCTTGTGATTTAGATCCATCAAAATACAACATCCAAACTTCTAAGCGAAATTTAGCAACTTCTTCATGCCTAGTTATTTCCTCATCTCCGTATAACTTGTATGTTGTTTCCAATAGAGGTTCTTGACAAAAGGTGCTTTATTCTGCCACTGCCAGTAGATTCACTTGAAAATTCATTTCGGAGTTTTGAGTGAGAAGTACATTAGACGAGAGAGGAGAAAAATTTCTGAAATTAGAATCGCAGGAGTAGTTTCCTAGCATAGGGAAATATGACGATGAGGGTTCGTTGAAGGATTCTAAATCGGTGACAATATGTTTGAGATATATTTCACTATAAATACTAATCATGTTGGTATGTCCCTTTAGTGGAAACCATAGGTGACCCCAATCCGTGCTAAAGTATCCATTCAATTTCTCTGACTAGTCTCGACTAAGTAGCAGTCCATAAGCTTATGGGATATCTACTACAATGATGTCAATTACTTGAACAAATTTCAGGTGTGTAGCCATTCTGATCATGACATCCTTAAGTTCCCTAATAACTTTTACCTGAGTTATGTCTAGTTGTATAACGTGTTTATCACTTTTGAGAGGAACTATGTTCAATTTCTTGCAGATTGATAATGGCATGACATTGGAGGATGCTTCTGAATCAACTAAACAATTATGAAGGATTTTGTTGAAGACTTCAAATGTTAAAAGAAAATATGGGACAAGTGATTTCCCTCTTTTGTCTACAGAACAAGTGTTCACATTTGGTTTGTTCTTTAGATCTATGGGAGATGAAACCTCACATAGGTTAGTGCTTGTTATAGGGGCTTCTATTGACCTTAAGGCATGTAATAGAAATTCCTTTTACTGTGGAATTATACACATGTCCATGACCAACACATTAGCCTTCAACTTCTCTAAGTATTCTACTATGTTGTAGTCCATATTGGCCGACTCTCGCGTATGTATGTTTATAGGATTTATTTGGGAGGCAAAAGGTGCTTTCAAGAGATCGGATGCTTGTTTTTCCCTTGAGGATTGGATAGTTATAAGGTCATTTGAGGCCGCTTGACCCTTACTTCATGTTTGCACCACCAAAACCTTAGCGGGTGGTTCATGAAATTCAAATACATCATTGGGAGGCACCAACAAGTCAGGATCCCATAATAACATGGTTGTTTCTTCTAGTGGATCAAATTCTTCGTGATTGGTGATGTGCACTGCTTGATTCGGTAAGAAAAAATTCATCTAGGAACCGATTGGCCATTAAATTCATATTGTGCACCCATTGGGGACAGTCTCTTTCAAAAAAATTCTCTTGATGATACGTACAAAAAGAGTCGGATGCTACATTACCCAGGTCAATGTTTAAGTTGGCTGGTGGAGGTTCAATCTCCTTGAAAGACAGGTTTCTCTTAAAAAAGGGTTTATAGGGCCTTTGACATTGGCTTCCTTCCCCAACACTTACTTTCATGTCTACGATTTCATTTGACAATTTATTTATCATCCGTTGTAGGTATTCTATGTCCCCACTTCCCTTTTTGTGACCTTTTTCTATTTTTTTTTCCCAAGAGTCTAGTAAAAAAAAGTCCTCTCCTAGGTGGAGGTTGAGCTTCCTTATTAACTAGTAAGACCCGACCCTCTTTGCATCCCTTAATTTGGAATTCAATTGTTTTGTCTTCCTCAAATTTTTTATCTAAGGTATGTTTGGCATCCCTTTTCACAAACATGGAAATGGAAGCAAGGAGAGAATTAACATATACCTCAATTTGCAACTCCTGAGTAGGTTTAGCTTTGGGTTGAAATTTGTTCAGGATAGTGGTAAAATGTTGATTGAAATCTTTAACCTTCTCTTTTGAATTCATGGTGGCGGTGAAGAGTTCAGCCATTAAATCTCCTATGGTGGTTTGTTCCACAAATTTTTCTAAGAAATACTTTTGAAACTTCATCCAACTAGTTATGGACCCCACAGATAAGTTAAAATACTAAGTCGAGGTTGAATCCTCAAAGGTATAAGGAAAAAGACTACATACTACGTCCTCATGTTGTATGTTCATCAGTCTTATAGATAGTATGAATTTTTTAATATGGCCTACAGGCAATTCGGAGGTCTCAGGGTCGAATTTGGGAAGTAATTTTTATGGATGTCGAGGGAGGTTATGTACCCGTCTTGGGATTGCCAGAGAATCTTTGGTCAACCAAGGTTGATTATTTGGAGGTGGATTTTCTCTTTCTCCATTATTATCATTATTATCCTCCATGTTGTTTGATTCTGAAATTGAGTGATCTAAGTTAAACCCTTCCTTTTCATATTCGAAATCGTCAGGCTCAGAGTAGTTGCCAGCTGGTGTTTCGAGGATCATATTAAGGGGTTGTTCGATCTCAGTGAGGGAAAAATCTATTAGGTCTTATATTGTGTGAACAAAAACCTGGTTAGGGGTATCAATGACTAGTTTGCTTATTTGTTTTCTACGAGGAAGTAACGGGGATAAGGGTAACGATCCAATTTTTCGAGCGTAATCTCTTGTGATTCTTCTGAATTGGTTCAACTCCTCGTGGGGAAGAGTGTAAGGTATTTCAGGGAATAGGTGTTATTCCTCGTGTTGGTGTGAGTTACTCATTTCAGGAGTACTCTCTGTATGTGAGCTATCTCGAGATTGACTATCCATGCATGTGATCTGTTTTGAATCTGTAGGCTATGCAAAATATATTATCAGAAATATTTTTAGCCATTCATTCAAGCCCTCCTTCTGGTGCTGATTTTGTTGAGGGGTCTGAGATCCCTTTAACTCAACAGTAGGAACCAAACCCACCTTAGAGGCCCAATTAGACTCTACAACATTTTATGGTGGAATGGTTCTCCATATCTCTCGATCTAGATAATTTATCGATGGGGTTTACTTAGTGATTGACATGATATATTTCTGTGAAAGTTCCTCTAGATTAAACGTTCTCTTTTTGTTTTTTATTTTATTAGACAAGTCTGATAAAATGTGGTGTGTTGGTATAAACCAACTGATAGAATGGATTCTTAACTACTGAAGAAGGTTGAGCCTAGGATAACCCTCGTGCTCAAGAATGAAGACAACGATATTCACACCTATTACAAGTCTAGTAATAATACATTAACTTGCTGGTATTTTAACAGTGACTGAGATAAAATTATTGAAAACAAATACGCATGCAATAAGATAATTGAAAAAAAAACAATTTCCTTAGCTCTACCATCAATCACACATTAACACAACGATTTGATTTTCATCATTAAGAACAAAAGAACTGCTAAAATATTGAAACAGATAGATTATCAATAGATTCAGAAATTCTTACTCGTTACAGCATCAATTACTGAACTAAAAGTTGGAAGTAATTCCTCCTCAATCCAATCACATAACTCCTTTGGTGAAAAACAAAATTTTTTCTCTGGTTCTAAACAAAACTTCTCAATTAAGTTTGTTCAGAAATAGTTCTTTACAATTCTCAAAAAGAGGGTCCTTTCCCAAAAACCATCGAACTTTTCTAAAAGGTCAATCCCCCTATTTTTAAAGAATCACTCACTAAAATAATTGATATAAGTTTGTATTAAGTAAAGTAAAATATTTCCACGCGGCGCTTGATCTCTTTGTCCTTTGGAAATCATCTCGTGGTTCTACTAGAGCGGATAATTCTTCTCATATTCTGACCATTTTATGAAGATATCCTCGCATGTGTTAGTATACGGGAATCTGTGTTGATCCATCAGAGCTGCAAGCGTTTCCTTCACTTCCACTGCACGTTCTCTATATTTTGCGACTTTGGCACTTAACCGCTGCAAAATTAAACGAGCCCTAATTGGATTTTCCATAAAATTTTGTATTTGATTCAGTGTCATGATTTCCACCTGTGTGATCTCCACTCCCCATGCTGAGTCTTGTTCTACATGTCGTTTGACTATGTCATGCAAGTCGACAAAGTCTTCGAGTGAGCCGAATTCTGGGAGGCCAATGTTTCTCATCTCCCGATTGATATTTTCCATCTTCTTTCTCACTCAACCCATCTCTTTTGTATTTCTCGCTGAGGTTCATGGGCCATACTTACCCAGTATTCAACTTCTTTCCTGGGCCATACCATGCTCCTCTGCGTCTTGTCCCTTCTACACTGTGTTGATGTAGTCAATTCGTTCTACAACTTGGTATGTTTTTTCATACTATCTCTCCATGTTCTTGCAGGTTTCCAGTGGAATAAGGGTATCTTCTTGGTAATCAACTACACATGCAGTGAAAAGATGTCTTTCTCTTGTGAACTTTGCATATGCATCTTGGAACTCGCTCTTTAGAAACACCGTCACTTGCGTTGAGTTTTGTTAATATTTTTCCAAATGGCGCAGATGGTCTAGCTCCTTTAGTGTAGTGGTCAGTTCCTTTTCATCTCATTTTTATCAATCCAACTTGGCATCAGTGATAGCCATCCCTATGTCAATGAGCTTAGATGTCTTTGAATGTTATGTGCTGAGAAAATTCTCCTCTGTGGTGATGAGAATCGAGCTATCCAGTGTGAGTCTTCTTTTCTTGGTGGTTCTCCTCATGATATCTTTCCTCTTCCTTTCGTAAGAGATTGCCTATATATTGGAGACCTCATCAATGGGCTCAAGGATTTGTTGTTCCCCCCAGGTCAGAGTGTTTCCCAAGCTTCCTGCTATATGTATTTGTTCTAACACTGGTTCTTGTACTTCTTCCATATGTTCCAATGGCTCGACCTTTTTCTAGTGTTCATCGGCTGGTGAGGTATCGACCAAAATTGAATATTCAGTGATATGCTCAGTACTTACTTGGTGATTGGTTGTCAAGCTGCCAATATCTGGCTGCTGCACTTCCTCTTTTTGTCCACCTAAACATAGCTCATCCCTGAAGCTCTCTTTCGGGGTCCCTGATAAAACTTAGTGTCTAAGACACTTTTGGTCTCATGGTCACCCTGCAGAGGGTTTGGAACTAATGCATTGATGCTTGGAGAAGATGTTCCCCTGGGTTCTTTCTCCTTTGTAATTGGTATTAGAGTCACAAGTGAGGTTTCTGAACTATCTTCATTGTCATAGATGGTTATTATATCAAACAGGGGGTTTGGCACACCCATTTCACTTGGTGTTCTTGGACTCTCATATTGGGTTGGAATGGTCACCGATGATCTAGCCTCTAGTGATGGAACTGTGGGGTTTTCCAAACCGGTGGTTTCCTCCAGTTGTATTAACTCTGAGACATTTAGCTCTTCTTTGATTGTGATTGGGTCGATCAGAGTGATCCTCATCATTTATATTATTTGAGGATCATTCTCTAGGTGGTCAATGATTCATTGGGCCCCTTCCAGTAACAAAACCCCCTCATTTGTGCCTCTGTGGTTTCTGCTACTCTGATTTCCTCTCTAACCCTGAGAGCTTCTTGATCCGACTGTTCTATTGTTTCAACCTGCTTATCCATACTCATAGCTTTGAACCTAGTCATGTTCAGATTATCTTTTCTCTGTAATACCTCCTCCCAGTCCTGAGCACATTCTGTAAAAATCTCATATTCAAACTTGTCATGTGCATATAGCCAACAGGAAGAGACTTGTGAAGTGTGTTGGAGAACTAAGCCTTTAGGGTCATGCTTGTGAAACCGACCTATCAGGAACATGTATTCTAGCTGACACAAACCCTCTTGTTTATCTTGAGCAGAGTCCTTCACTATATAAAACCCTACATGGAAATTGTAGGGTATGAATGCTCGTTTCTTGTCCTTAACGAAAGTGGCGTTATAGCCCTGCAAGATAGTCTCGTAACAAATTTCCCCTACAATGAGATGGTCTTGGATGTGAGCAAGGAGAAAATGTGGTGCTTTGATGGACCCAAACACCCTGATATAGGTTGTGGTCTCATCTAGGTACCACTGACCCACTTTCAAAATAATTTTCTTGGCCGCTACAGACAACCTTGGGCATTCCTTTTTAAATATGATGAAATAGATTCGAGCAATGAATTCATCACAAATACGAGCATAAAACTGCTTGTACCTATTTTCCTATAGGATGTTGTAGTATAAATGTACAGGAAACTCTGTGACGTGCCAGCTAAAATTCATACCGACGAAGACATTCCTCGCGCAAATTACATCTAGCAAATACGAGGCCATGTGAAATGTTGGTGCTTCTCCCTCCTTTGGTGACTAGGCCTATAATATACTGGTGCTCAATTTCTTGGAGATAATTTATCCCCAGTTGAAGCTACTCCTAGAAATTGCTGCCGTGTATGCCAGGGGAATCCATGCCTCCGAGAACTTGGCGCCGTCTTTTTCTCCATATAATCATCACATTAGAGCCATTAAGTAGATATATGGATCCCTCGGATTCATTGTCTCATACCATTCGTTGCTCCATTTTGTAAATTTGGTGTCTTCCTTCCACTAGGAGGCCATTAATCAGGTGGTGTCATGGAATTCATAGAACTTCACCATGAATTCTATGTTCAATCGCTCCTCCAGGTCCCTGATTCTGTATTACTTCTAGACCTCTGTTGGGAGAAAAAATATGACATATCCGCCATTCTCATCATTGATTAGGCACTTCTACGCATTAGCGTGATCGATTATGCAACTCAAAATCTCAATGCAGGGAAAGACTGGAGTTTGAGAGGCTACCAGATGCAAGCATGACCGCTGGATATTTGGGAAAACTTGGTCGTCGAGCGCCCTTACATCCAGGTCATTGTGTGGGATGAACTCTGAGTAATCTTCCCGATTGATTCTATTGAATAAATCTCCCCACTGTGGGAGCATTATTTTTGATCCAATGGTTGCTTCTGTATCACCAAAAGTGGGAGGTTGAATAAATGCCTTCTTGTTCAATGTTTTGATGATCGGCTCTACTCTGTGAGAAAATTCCAACTGCCTCGTTGTGCCAGGAGAATATCCTTCACCCATCTCTACTTCCTTTAATTTCGGTGCCCTCAGCGAGCGTCTGGTCATTCAATTCCTTGGAGGCATTTTCCCTACATATAGAACAATGTTAGACACCGTGTTGCAAATAGGATGTTGATACATAAAAATTACAACTTCCGAATTGATAAAAATTAACACATACCTCTTCTTTGCGCTAGCTTAACCTGTTTTTTTGAAAGTCTGAGAATCAAACGCAACTCTTGAGATGCTCTCTTTGCTTCTTCGGCTACTCTAGAAATGGGAAAATTGTGTGTAGAATGGAGGTGTTCAAAGTTATCATAGTGATTTAAACAACGATAATACTTACCTTATCGCATCAATTATTCAATTTGGGGTATGAGTTGCAGTTCTACAAAATCAACCACGAGATCTTCATTATGTTCAAGATTAAATGCAATCGTAGGTTGGTGGCATAGGCGTGAGATATAATGTGGTTTATCGACGATTTTAAATTCATGTTGTTCAATCGACGCACATGGTAGCAAAGTATGCAAAGAAAAACATTAATTGGCCTATTAAATGGCAGAATCTGATCTTATTGTGTGTTGAAAACGTCTCATCATTCCAGTAAATTAACGGGTGCATCGGGAGTCATGGATTTTCTTTAGACAATGTTCGTTGATATCTCTAAGAAAAAATTTGACGCCGACCCATATTTCCGTACAATGCTGATGTGGAAATGTTGACTTGGAAGTGTGACTAGGACACATTGAAACCTAAGGTGACTCGGGATGAAATTAGGCTGTACAAAATTCCTACGTGGAAAAGACACGTGACACTTGAAATTGGTGCCTTCGTTCAATCGCATTATTCAAAATCATAGACTTTTCATTAGCTAATCGTTTTAACAATAGGTCTTACCCTGTCGATGCTGAAAAGTATCATCGATAAGTTTAAACAAGTGCTCCTAGATTACCCCCCTCGAAACTTGCTGATGCCGAAAATGCATCGGGGATCGGTGATCGACAATGTCTAAACGCAGAACTTTTCCATGATTTAACCTTTTGGGATTTCACCGATCCCCAATAAAACGCATCGGTAATCGGCTATCCGAGGTTCATCATGGCTCACGACAATGTTTATCCCTCTCGT
This sequence comes from Picea engelmannii, assembly GCA_009831015.1. Lineage (NCBI taxonomy): Eukaryota > Viridiplantae > Streptophyta > Pinopsida > Pinales > Pinaceae > Picea > Picea engelmannii. The sequence continues at coordinate 341,271 of ML788185.1, read as the reverse complement.
ATTTCGCCAATGCCAATGAGAAATTGGCCACTCCCTTAATCGTCTTTGCGAACAACTAGCGCACATCTACCCCTCTTTTACCGATGGTGATGATACATCGACGATTCAATGAGTATTGTTACTATGTGGTCATTTCTACTTGTTCGAACTTTGTCGACACAAAACATAAGTGCGTAGGTCACAATTTTAGTTGCATATTCTTAGTTAAAATGCCAAGTTCTTTTTTAGACATAGAGGTTTCACTTTGACAGGTTCAAACAAATCCAATTTGATCAACGAAGAGACATGAAAATGAAACTAGTGATCCCTTCATAGTGGATGCAATTTAGAAAGTAGAACAAAAAGAAAACAAGTGGTACCCCAAAGAGATAAAATATCATAAAAGATTTTAGGGTCTGTTGAGTGGTCAACATGTCGTTGCAGCACTGCTCCAAGATGTTGTACTCTTTGGAGTGACAGTTGGGGATTGGGCACTCTTCTCACTGGGACCTTTTCCTTTCTATTTGTATGACTCATTGGTGTCGAGTATAATTTCCAGGTTGTCAGTGTCATGAGCAGGAGTGCCCGAGTCATTATCTTCATCTTCATTCATAATAACATTAATAAAATAATTGCTAAAGACAAATTCATCAATCTTGTTCATATTTCTGAATATGAAATCCCCAACTTTCCAAGGCAAATATATAAATTGATTTTTTCTCTTTTCATGGAAAAAATGCAACCAGAAGTTGTACTCCCTTGCTATTTCAGTAACAAACATTTTGTCAGATATGTGGCAGAGAAGGAAGAAAGGATTTTCCTTGGAACCAAAAATCCTTATGACATTGTAATTCTCCATTTGTTCCAATGTCCCCTTCCTATCTAAGAACTTACTCACCTGTTCAAACATCCAGGGAGCGTCCTTTCCAAAAAAAAATCCTTTAAAAAATGAGACAAAATCATTAAAAACTTCATAATTCTAGGAGGATTTTTGCCTCCATAATCTTTGATACCAGAAGTTTATCGGGTCGAATTCACAGTTTACCTTCTTACACACAGATAATCTCGAAAACTAACAACAATGTGCTATCATGAAAACAAAATAAGATGACATAAATAATTTCTTCTCCTTGTATTGTGACAATTGGGAAGATATTTCAATGGAAATCAACTTTCCCCAATCGAAGATGGTCTGTTCCTTGACCGTAAAGTATAAAATGTAAATAATCATGCGGGAAATGCTAGTTGTAGTTTCTTGTCCTGTTATCCTCGTGAAAAACCAAACAATTTCGCGGAAAGGATTTTTGAATGAGCTAACTTGCAATCTCGTGATGTCCTTGGGACATCTGCTGGGTTCTCCAGGAACACAGGTAATAGGTCCAACCCATTGTCATGCTTCTTTAAGAATTATCTGCAATCTTCTCCCTTGAAAGTAAGCATTGGCTCGGGAAGTCTCAAAATCTTACGAAATACCTGAGGCGACAGAGAGACAAGGGAATGATCCCGCAATTGAATGATCCGTTGGTTTGGAATATATCTCTCGGCGAACCAAGTGACCAACTCCTTATAGTCAAATACTTCTGGGACACAACCTATGCACGCAATTTCAGACATCCATATTACTTCATTCTCGACAGAAGGGGATGAGTATTTAGAATATGATCTGGACCACTGAAAGCTCTGGTCCTCACGCCCGAAAATGTTCAATGTATATCCACAAAATTGTTGTTGAGGTACTTCCATAAGTTGACGAAAATGTTCCTTTGATCCAGATAATGTTTAAAATGAACGATTGAGAGGGATAATATAATCCTCCGTAAATCTTGTTTTAATGTGTTTTAAGAGGAGATCTCCTTGAGTCCTTCACTTATTAATGACAATATTTATGAACCTGCATGATGAGTTGTTAGCATTTAAAGAATACTAAATGCATATTGGGAAAATCACGAGGGTGGCGGGGATGGACAAGAGTGAAATAGGATTTGAGATTTTTGTGAACCATGGAACTCTTGAACCCGTGACTGCAAAAGGTTGGAAATCGGCTAACTATAGGATAGCGCAACGGTCGGACGAACTCATCGTAGGAGGAATGAGACTTGGAATTTCTGGGAGTCCGGGGTTCAAAATGTAGATCACTGATCCAGGAGGATATTGGTGGCCACCCACCTTTTCCAACTGGCTAAAAACGGTTTTTTGGCAATTTTGGTAATTTACTATTTTTAGCACTTTTTAACTTCTAGGGCCATTTTGAGGGCCTAAATGAATGTTTTTCAGGATGGAGGTTCTCAATGATAGCCAAAGGCTCTGATTGATCCCCAAAAATTAATCTCCTCGATGATACCTTTCTAACGAGCTATTGTGCGGCCCAAACAAAATTGTATGCCAAAGTTACGCCCCCAGGAAGTTGATACACCAAACTACCCAAAACAGGGTCCACAAAATTGTTGGATTTTCATCTTTCGAGGTTAGGGTTTTCGATTTTCTTTATGATAAAAAAGGCCTTTGGAGCCTCATTGTAAAATTATATTCTCACAGATGCGAGTAGTTTTCACATCTCTTCTCAGAGATAAGTTGCCACCATTCTAGCGAGTCTTTCACTCTGTATTTTATAGTCTTTGTACATTTTCGCTCATTAATAGAAAATTGTGTATTACTGTATATCTGTGTTTATGGTTGCATCTCTAATACATTTCTATTATAATATTGGATATCTGAGATATATCTCTACATTTCTTTATTATATATCCTCTCTCATTTTGTGTCGAAAATAATTTGGATCAATGGTATCAGAGCAGGCTGCTCTTGATCATTTTTCAGTGCATGTCCCGGACGAGGTCTAATTATAGAAAGTTGGGTCTCAATATTGTCTCTCTTTAGGAAAATCGCTCTCTCATGCCCAAGAAACCCTCCATGGTGGAAGAAAATAAAAACCACAGAGAAAACGATTCTATTAATCTGTTGCTTGAGAAAGCTCTCACGCGATGAGCGAAAAAATGATGAAGAATTTTTCCCACATCCTTCAATGCCTGCCGATAACAACAAGAGTGTCTTCATCAAACAACCACTTTGGAGGAACCTCACCTTTCAAGGTACAAGTTAATTTTGATATTCCCATATTTGAAGGAAAGATAGATGTAGATGCCCTAGAAAAATGGTTTAATCTGATAGAAGGTTATTTCTCTATTCATAATTTATGCAACATGGAAAATATCACCTTCGCACTCCTTAAGGCTCTCCCCCATGTCAAACATTGGTGGGAAACTTACCGAGAGAAAAGTTCAACAGAGGAGTCTGGAATATATGGGGACAAGCCCACTTGGGATTTTTTTGTGGATGCGGTAAAGGAATAGTATTACCCTGTTGGAAACTATCAGGACCAGTACATGAGATGGACCACACTGTGGCAAGAGAGGGGCCAAGAAGTTCCAGAGTTCATCAATACCTTCCATACCTTGCGCACCAAGTTGGGAATCAAAGACTCCAAATGACATTTGGTTCTAAAATACCGTGGGTCTCTACACAGATACATCCAAACTGAAATGGATTTTCTATATATCTCATCACTCAGTGCTGCTTATCGATATGCTGTTAAAATTGAGCAGAAATTTAAGCACCATAACATAGAGGAGTTTGGGTCTACAAATTCGTAACAACCAAAGTATGATAAAGATGACCCTAACAAATAGTCTCCTGAAAACCAGTCCAATCCACATGAAAAGAAGGGTCACGGGAAGACGAAGAAGGACACCGAAAAATGGTGCAATTTCCACAAAATCCCCTGGCACAACACCGATGAATGTCGCTCAAAACAACCATTGGTGGCCGAAATCAAATACAAGGAGCTGAAATCTGATTCAAAATCTGATCCAGAAAATACTAACAAAAGACAGATCATCGACGCAGACCCCACTGCTACTGTCACAATCACAACAATTCAACCAGAAGAACCAACAGATCCTAAAGAGGGGGAGCGCCTTTTTCATTCACAGATGTGGGTGAAGGGGACCCTGCTGCATTTTATTGTTGATAGCGGAAGCCAAAAGAACCGCATCTCAGCAGAGGTCATCAAAAAGTTTGTATTTTCGGCAACACCGCACCCACAACCATACAACATTAGGTGGCTTCACCAGGGACGAGATCTCTGTGTCAGCCAATAGTGTCAATTGTCATACGGCATCCAACCCTTCAAGGATGAGCTATTTGTCAGATAGTTGGCTTAGGTTAATGGATGGTTGGAATGGATTGTTGGTTGTCATTGATTCCAACCATTGGAGAGTGATATTGTAGATTGATGTTAACCCTTAGTGATTTATGTCAACCCTTGGAGAAAGTCCAGTAGTGAATTCTGATAGCACAAAGGTTTGGGTAATGGACCCAAGGTTGTTTCATGTATAATGGTATGAGGTTTAATATATTTTAAGGTAAGAATATTCTATATGGATACTACATGTCATTCCATTTTCGGTGGTATTTGGAACGTCACATAACTCCTCACGGTTAGAGAGTTATGGCCATGAGAAGTTGGAGAACTTAGGTTTGGGTAATGGACCCAAGTTTGTTTGATGGATAATGGTATGAGTTTTGATATATTTTAAGGAAAGACTATTCTATATGGATATTACATGTCATGCCATTTCTGGTGGTATGTGGAACGTCACATAACTCCTCACGATTTGAGAGTTATGGCCTTACGAAGTTGGAGGACCTTCATATGTAATCTAGAAGCCCCAAAAGGTGAAAGTAGTCAAAGTGTTTTAAGGGATTTTAGAAGGTAAATAATAACGTGAAGTTATGAGTGTACTATAATTCAAAGTGAATACAAAATAAATTATTTAAATAATAAATTTAATGGAGAAATTAGAAGTGGGCTAACACTAAAATAGGGAAAGTGGGCAAAGTGACCTAGAAGATGCTTCTAAGGAAGCTACTTGGGGAGTACAAATAAGAGGAAAGGCTCTCTCATTTTACATCACACTTGAGAATATTGAATATATATAGGTGATTGAGGTAACCAAAGTATATCTAAGATGAATTTCAAAGGGAAGGTGAAGAAAATAAGGCCGTAATTCAAGGGAGGATAAATTCTTTTGATGATGCTTTCTAAGGTATGTTATTTACAGGTCATCTCACCATTTTCGTAATAACTTTTTTTCTAGAATGATTCAGACTATGAAATTTATAGACCATTGAGGAAACGTATCCAAGTATCTATGGTAAACATTTCATCTTATGGGTCGTTGTATTTATGGAGTTACACTCCGTGGAATATAGGGTTTGTGGCTAGTCCTGAAACTAGTCTAAAACAAGTGTTTTGGGTAAAAACATCATAAATTCTTCATAACAGATCCAAATTCAGTAAGACCAAATGTGTTGGTTATATTAAATCCTGTAGTATTCTTTATAACATTTTCATATCCATTCAACAAATATTCTGTTTGGGGCACGCTCTACAATTTCTCTCTCTAGAATAAGCTAGAACTCAACAACGTATGTCATTTTTGATATAACTCCTTTTTTGAGAGGTTCCAAGTAGTGACACCTGGAGGAATTGCATAAAACACATTGAAGAACATTGTGTACTATTTTCATATCTTTATTCGTTACATGTACATAGTTATGATTATTTCAAGTTAGGGTTGTTGACTAATCCAAAACTAGTCATGTGAGACTAAAGTAAAGTTTGATGAAAATGCTAGTCTCTTGTTGTTAAAGTTAAGGAAGGTTTGCATATATGTGATCATATACACCAGGTCTATTAAAGAGTTACAAATTATATTTGGATGATGAAATTGATGAGGGATTTTGGTTGAGGTACATATTGGGTACATGGTTGAGACAAGTAGTTGATGAGTTGGCACATACATGAGGTTTATAGTTGATGATGTTGGCACATCTTGATGAGTCATAGTTGATGAGTAGTTGATATATGATTGGTACATACTTGGTACATGGTTGGAGGTACTTGTTAGTAGTATTGTTGACACATGGTTTATGGATGATGTATTATACTCGTATTGGTTTATTATTAGAAACACATATTGATCTTGGTAATGATTATGAGTTGTTGTGTTATGCTTGGTTGATGCACATATTTGAGATTTGTCTTGGTGATTGATCTTGGTGATTAGATCTAATTTGGTTGATAATATTGATGAGACAGGTTGTTGTGATAGGTTGTT